>JAJIBD010027914.1:0-26062 GCA_021461705.1 Cryptotis parvus
ATATATTTTCATAGAATTTGGCTTCTAGGATAAAGTTGCTCTAGTTAAAATATGTGGAATATTAAAAAATTTTATTTTCAGTGGTGCTACAGTTAAAGAAAACACACTTTTCATTTTTTTAATTTTAAATTTTATGAAATAATGGAGCTCAGTTGATGGCTCAGTGGTGAAAAGCACCTGCCTTGCTAATGTCATAATGCTAGTTCAACACTTGGTCCTACCCATATATACTTAGGTATATGGGTAGTTCCCATATACCTAAGGTATCCTTAGGTATATATGTAGTTCAGGCTTAGTAACCCTGAACTGCAACAGATTGTACAATCTCCAGCCCATCACAGCTACATATGTGAGTCACCACAATAAATGAAGTACAGCCTTCAGCAAGTAGAATGTGTGTCAGTACTTCCAAATAAAGGACCCTCAGGAGCTCATGTGCAAATGCCACAGCTGAAAGTGTACAATCCCCAACTAGCACCATTGCTGAGTGCACAAGCACAACTAAATATGGCAAGAGAGTCAGAGAGACACAGAGGCAGAGGGAGAAAGAGACTCCTGATCTGATAGCAATAAAAATGGAGGGAAAAGGGGGAGAAAAATTTGTCTGGGGAAAAATAGTAGGCCTCATTTTGTGTGTGTGTGTGTGTGTGTGTGTGTGTGTTTGCTAATTTTAAGACGTTCTCAGGGTGAGATATATCAATTTTCACAAATATTCTTCTACAGAAATAGTTTTTGATCATCTGTTAGCCATTTATTGGTAATAAGCAATATACAATAACTTATTGTGGTGTGAATTTGCTAGGGGTAGACTTGAGAGGTGGTTGGGAAAACGGAGACAATGGTGGAGGGAAGGTGACAGCGGTGGTGGGATTGTTATTGGAATATTGAATGCCTTTAACAAATCATCACGAAAACTTGTAAATCATGGTTTTTAACTAAAGTGTATGTGTGGGTGTGGGGGGGAAGTCTTTATTTCTTTTATTCCAGCTCCTCACAAGCCAAATCAACCTTCTTTTATCTGCCATATACTTCATCTGGGAAAAAAAGAAGCCCCTTAACGTTGCATAAAATTGGCATAAAATGAGAGTAATAAAGCTGTTATGATAATTTGTTAGAATATTTTATTCCACTGATTTCATTAATACTGCTTTCCATTTATGGGAATAGCTAAAATGATTCCCAGGTAATGACTGCTATTTTAGCTGTATTCTGAGTCAACTTATATTTTTGAGAATAGCAAATATAAAATTTTACAATTTCCTGGCATTATACTTGACCTCTGTGCAGAGAAACACTCTCATTTGAAATTCTTTCAGAAAGTAAAGTGCACTGTAATAAAACTCTTTTCTTCTTTTGAGTCACACTCAGAGATGATGACAGGTTTCTTCTGGCTCTACACTCTGGAATTACTCCTGGCAGTGCTCAGGGGACCATATGGGACGCCAGGGATTGAACCTGGGTTGGCCACATACAAAGCAAATGGCCTACCTGCTGTGCTATCGATCCAGCCCCTGTAACTAAGTCTTTTATTTGTCTTTCCAATCAAGTAACTTTAAATAATAATTTTCATTAAAACAGTAACCCAAATATATATGACACAATATATAATTGCATTTCAATCTTAGAGACCCAAATTGTAATTAAATGAACAGATAATTTTTCTAGCTTTTGAAAACACTGTTCTTTACAAGTTATTTATGATATTTTTGGCATCCAATGCTCTAACACAAATACAACCTCCAGTGAGACCTTCCCTCCACCACTATCTTCACCCAAGAAGGCCCCAGAGTTTCATCAACTTGCCAGTGCCTTCAAGATTCAAATGAAAAGCAAAAGGAGAAAATTTGATGAATTCGTGGTGTCTGTATTTTAGTGAGTCTCAGATTGCTGTTAAAGTTCCAAGAATAAAAATTCCAAGGATAAAGTAGTGCTGGACTATTCACTACATAGAAAATTGAAAATTCATGGTATGGTAAAGGTTAACATGAGACTAGAGTGGATAACTGTAATGCGCATGTTGAAGTATGAGACAAGAATAAAGTGTTATCTATTTTGAATGAAAAAATTAGATTTAAATTAGGATATTATAAATGTTACTATAAAATGAAACTATTTTTGATTTAGAATTTCCAATAAAGTTTTTGATCAAATAAAGTGTTAACTTTTTTTGAAGGAATAAATTGCTGACTCAGGTTTACATTTTGAAGAAGAGGACTAAAGAATGAGGATGTGTCTTACTAGATTAGAATGTGTAACAATGTATTGTATTTAATTACAACATTGCTCTACAGAATAGGTTGCTTCATCTACAGAATAGATCAATTCAGAATCTGAAAACAGATATTGGTAAAAAAACAGTCTAACATATGACTGTTTATACTATCTAACATAAGGTGTTTTTAATTCTTCAGGGTAATCATGATTCTCAACAACAAATGATGCTATGACAATTGGTTTGGGAAATAAATGAAATTGTGTGATTATATTGCACCGCATAGGAAATTTTAGATAGATTTAGATTAAATGTAATAAATCATTATAAAATTTACATTTGCGCAATCAAACTTTAAATTAAAAGATAAACAAAAATAGCAAAGGATGAAAATAGATCATAGAAGAACTAGTCCAAGAAAGTTCAAGTTCTGTACAGGTAGGTAGGTAAATACAAATTTAAATAACTGAATACCTTCAATACTGACAAAATATTAAAGGAAAAGTACCAATTTCTGCCCAGAAATGGAGAGGTGAATAAAATTTCTGATAGATTTTGATCTAGCAGTCCCATTTTTAGAATCTACCAGTAGGAAAAAAAAATAGCTCAAATGAAGATCGTGTATACAGGATGTTGAATTTTAACATTAATCATAGTGGCAAAAAACTAGAAATAAAGTGAATGCCCATCATAGCACATTTCTTTTGGTCACACCTGGCGACGCTCGGGTACCCTGGCTCTCACTAGATTACTCCTGGCGGGCTCAGGGATCTATGGGATGCGGGGATCGAACCCGGCCGCTAGGCGCCACGTGCAAGGCAACGCCCTACCCGCTGGGCTATCGCCGCCCCCAATCATAGCACATTTATCCCATAGGCTATATCCATTAAATAGACTCTAGTAGAACTATGCTAAGCAACTTGAAGGATTTTCATGAGGTATTGTTACAAGAGATAAAGCAGAATGCTAATTATTCATAATATATGTTTTTTCCACATCCTCATAAGTTTAGGTGTATTTTGAAAATTCTAACAGTTTTATGATCGGCCCAATCACATAGATGGTGATGGTGATTAAGTAGAGGGGAAAATAATGTAGAAGGGGAATATAATAGTTTTCCCTGTTTAACAAATTAGCATATATATTTGAAACTTAAAACACGTGCACTTATTTTTTCTTCAGTGTTTATGGATCAGGAGTTATGGCACAATTCTAGGTGAGCCCCCTTCCTCATTAGGGTTGCAATCCAGTTGTTGCAGGACTGAATTCCTTTCTGGAGTTCTTAATCTCCCTCCAAGTTCACATGATTGTTCATGGAATGTTTTTTCATGATCAAGGGCCTTGGTTTCACATTGGGCTGTTGGCCGAAGGCCATCCTCCTGTCCCCAAGTTGACCTACAATTCCTACAAGTCAAATGTACTTCTCCACAGGTAGCTTATAACATGATTGCTTGCTTCTTGAAGGTCAGTAGAAGAGTCTGATTCAGGTTAATCAGCTAAGAGACTGTCTTACAGAAGAGCAACTTCCCAACACATCACTTTGCCATATTCTGTTGGCCAGAGAAAAATCTTAGGTCTTACCCACACCTAAGGAGATTGGGTAAGGAGATTATTACAAGGACAGGGCCACTGAAGGGAGTGTAGAGTGGTGGTGTGGGGGAGTGTGAGGGCAAGATCAAAATGTATCTGAAACAGAGAGCCAGGCAAACAAAAAATAATATTAGAAAAGTATCCAGAGCAAATAAAACCCCAAATTAACAATATAATTTTTTAAAATTTGAATTACTGTAATTGACTTTACAGTTAAAATATGATTTTATGAATATAATATTCCAACTTCATGTTCTCTGCTGGTCTGCTTTCCTCCAACACTGACTCAGAATTTTCTCACCTCTCCACCCGACCTTAAATTTAGGTTTATAGACCAGGTCTCAGGTTCTATTGTCTTTGAAAATTTGCTATTCTCTTACTATATTGGTTTATAGCCAACACATATATGTATATATACATATATACAATATATATGTATATATATGGGAGGAAGTGATTATGTATCTCTCCTGATTAACTTTCACCTAAAATGATACCCTCCAGTTATATCCTCATGGTGTCAAATAATGATTTCACATTATTCTTATAATTGAATAGTATTCCATTCTATCTATCTATCTATCTATCTATCTATCTATCTATCTATCTATCTATCTATCTATCTATCTATCTATCTATCTATCTATCTATCTATCTATCTATCTATCTATCATCTATCTATCTATCTATCTATCTATCTATCTATCTATCTATCTATCTATCTATCTATCTATCTATCTATCTATCTATCTATCTATCTATCTAACTATCTATCTCTCTCTAGCACTCTCTCTATCTCTCTCTATCTATCTCTCTATCTATCTATCTCTCTCTATCTCTCTCTATCTCTTTCTATCTCTATCATTCTCTCTCTATCTCTATCATTCTCTCTCTATCTCTCTCTATTGATCTATCTTATCTCTATATCTCTCTCTACCTCTCTCTATCTCTCTATCTATCTATCTCTGTATCTCTCTCTATCTCTCTATCTGTCTATCTATCATCTATATATCTGTCTGTCTCTCTATCTATCTATTTTTTTAAATTAATATTTTATTATACCACCATGAGATATACAATTACAATGTTGTTCATGTTTGGGGGTTTCAGTCACATAGTGTTCCAGCACCCCTCCCTCCACCAGTGCCCATTTCCAACCACCAATGTCCCCAGTTCCCTCCCTTCTCACATAGCCTGCCTCTAATGTAGGTTCCTTATCTCTTTTCTCTCTTTCTCCCTCTCCCTCTCTCTCTTCCCCTCTCTTGCACATTGTGGGTTGCAATACAGACACTTACAGGCCATCATGTGCATTATGTCGAAAGGGCTAATATCTATCTATTTTTGCTTTTTTGGGTCACACCAAGCAATGCTTAGGGTTTAGTTCTTGCTCTGCACTCAGGCATTACTCCTGGCAGTATTTGGGGGAACTTATGGAATGCGGGGATCAAACCCAGGTCGGCTGTGTGCAAAGCAGATGCCCTCCCCACTGAACTATAGCTCCTGCCCCAGTAGGATAACTTTCTAAATGCAAAATCCTCATAGTCATTCAATCCTTTTAGGGTTTTAGGGTTTCACTTCAAAGTCAATAAGTAAAAACTTTCTGGAGTGATTTTTACTGTTTCATGTGGGAAGAATGATTAGAGTTTCAGAATGTAAAAGAACAAATTAAAAATGTTTAATTATTAGAGCAGATGCCTGGTATATATGTATATATATACACACATACATATACATATATATATATATATATACATATATATGTGCATGTATGTATATATACTTGCTTTTTGGGTCACACCCGGCGATGCTCAGGAGTTACTCCTGGCTTTTTACTCAGGAACTACTCCTGGCGGTGCTCAAGGGACCGTATGGGATGCCGGGGATCGAACCGGGTCGACCACATGCAAAGCAAGCGTCCTACCTGCTGCGCTATCACTCCGCCCGCCTGGAAATATTTTAAACTAAGTATACTAAGTACAATGTATGTATTGTATATCATTACAATATATGTGAACAGTGGTTTTCCTAAATTGAATGTCAATCCAACTTAAAAGGAAACTTAAAATAGATTTCTATTTTGCAGGCAGGTTGGGCCACATCTGGTAGTTGCTTCCTGACTTGTGGACAGCCACCTTCAAGCTGGATTCTCATAATGTGCAGAATGGAAGACTCTGATCTCACTTCCTCATAAAGATGCTCACCATAAACAAGCCTTCATACTAGTTTTTTTTTTTTTTTATTAGGGATTGAGAATGGCCATAAGGTAAAGATTTCTGCATCTTTAATTTGTTTTTTGGTTATGGAGCCATACCGCAGGAGAGCAGGAGGTTACTTTTGGCTCTGTGCTGGTGTTGCTCCCAGCGGTGTTTGAGGGACTATGTGGTGCCTGGTGATGGCTCTCTGGCTCTGCTGTGCTCGAGCCAGCCCATGATTGCAGTTGGTGGTTATGTGGACCCAGGTACTGAACTCAGAATCTGGTACATGCAAGGGGTACACTCTAATCATTTGATTTAGTTATTAACTCCAAATTATTATCATTAGTTTGTTTGGGGAGACCACACTCAGCTGTACTCAGGGCCTCCTCATGGCTTTGTGCTCAGAGATCACTCCCTGTAGTACTTGGGAAGCATCCGTGGTTCTGGGATCAAACCCAGGTAGGATGCGTGCAAAGCAAATGCCGTACCTACTGTACTATTATTGCTTTGGTCCTGAATTATGATTTTAAATTAGAAAATATAAATTTAACCTTCATGACAGCCTTATATAAAGTTAGTATTTATGTTTTAAAAAATTTTTTTATTATACCATCATGAGATATCAGTTACAAGAGTGCTCATATTTGGGTTTCAGTCATGCAGTGTTCAAACACCCATCCCTCCACCAGTGCCCATTTCCTACCACCAATGTCCCCTGATTCCCTCTCCCCAGCCTGCATATATGGCAGGCAAATATAATATTAAACTTATATTATTATTATTATTATTATTATTATTATTATTATTTTGGTTGTGGGGGGGGACAGGGGACCCCCCCGCCCCCACCCCCCCAGAGGCCCGCAGGCCGCCCCCCCCCCCGCCCCCCCAGCAAGCCACACCCCACCCCCCACCCCACCCCCCCCCCCCCTGCACCCCCCAGCGACCCCCCCCACCCACCCCGCCCAGGGTCAAAGAACACAAGAACCCCGAGCAAATGAACAAAAAGCCACAGACGGAGGGAGCGGGCCCCTGAGCCCTGAGAGGGCGGGATGACGGGCCCCCCAGAAAGAGGGGGACGATTATTATTTTGCTTTTTGGGTCACACCCGGCAATGCTCAGGGGTTACTCCTGGCTCTGCACTCAGGAATTACTCGGCGGTGCTCAGGGGAACATAGGAATGTCGGAGATCAAACCCAGGCTGGCATAAGCCGGCCGCGTGCTAGGCAAACGCCCTATCCGCTAGGCTATCACTTCGGCCCCTAAACTTATTATTTTAAATAAATAGTTTATGTAGGGTAGCCGCTGGGGTCTCCAACAGTATCAGGAAAAAAGTTCTCTTCTACCTCCAAGGCTGCCAGGGAACGGATGAAAACTCACGAGTCCGTCATGGTTCCAAAAAAGGCTTTTATTTTATTTTTTTTTTCTTCCCCTCTAGTTTAGACTTTTATTTATTTATTTTATTTTTATTTTTTTATCACTTGATCACTTGACTTCCCGTAGATCATCAATTACTCGAGTGGGCACCAGTAACATCTCAATATGTCCTTTCACAAGCAAGATAGCCCAAGGGCATCTGCCCGCTCCAGGAACATAAAGAGCCTCAAACCATTCCATCAAGTCATGGGAATGAGGTCTATAATTGTTATTGGTATTTGGCATATCAAATATGACATGGGTAGCTTGCCAGGCTCTGCCATGCGGGTTGTATAATCTTGTAGTCACCTCAAAACTGGAGCATTTATTGATGAACTGCGCGGCCACTTGCAGCCATTTAAGTCGGGCTGTGATCAGCCCTTCTGCTGAATGGAGCTCTGAGGAGAGGGGAGTCCGGATGTGCAAAATGGTGGCCCTCATGGTGTGGGGGTTCCTCTGGCTTCTTGTGAGGCTCTGCAGGGATAGTGGGCCTGGACTAGAGCCACCACCATCCCTCCCAGACACCTCGTCATCAGCTGGGCACAGGGAGAGCAAGTAGCAGCTCTGTCCTGTGTGTGTGAGTCTCTGGATCAGCATACCTGGGCCGGACTTGGAAAAAAATTGCGCGGGTGGGTGGTGACAAGCCGGGCTGTGATCAGCTCTTCTGCAGGGGTGGAGCTCTGACGAGAGGGGAGTCCGGATGTGGAAAACAGCTGCCCTCATGGTGTGGGGGTTCCTCTGGCTTCTTGCGAGGCTCTGCTGGGGTGGCAGGCCAGGGCTAGAATCCACCATCCCTCCTGGATGATATCACTGTGAGATATACAATTACAAGATGTTCATGTTTAATTTTTGGCTCTACAGTGTTCCAGCACCCATCCCTCCACCCGTCCCATTTCCCACCACCACTTCCCTCCTCCTTCCCCCAGCCTGCCTCCATAGCAAGTTCTTTATCTCCATTCTTCCCTTTCTTTCTCTCTCTCTCTCCTCTCTCTTCCTCTTTCTCTCTCTCCTTCTTGCTTCCCTTTCTTACACATTGTGAATTCTAATACATACATTTAGAGGTTATCATGTGTATCTTTTTGCCTATATTAATGCTTGGTTCTTGAATGGAATCATCATTTTCAATGATTATCAGCACACTGTTCACTTCTCTGTATTACCTAGCCTCTGACTCCCACACGTTTGTGGTATACCAGGTTTTGAGATATCATGCAGGTACCCGTGTGCCATGGGAATTGGGTTGTGTCCAGCTGTGGAGTCCAGACCAGAGGATGACTGTGGTTGTGTTGCACGAGGTTTTCTGACTTCTGGGAGCCTAGCAGAGGACAGGTCAAGGAGCAAAAACCTGTTCACACCCCAAGACTCCCCAGTAGTATACCACAGGGCAGGCAGGCAGAGACTCGGCCCTGCACCTGAATACCTGGTGTCCGACTGAGAGCCCCAGTAGTGGTTCTGGGTGGGGCTGCCAGACCTTTGTGGAGGGAACCGAGGTGTGGGGAGCTGGCCCCAGTCCAGGCTCCCTAAAAACCTGACTGGCATAGTTGCCGAGTCCTGCATGCCTGGGCTTGAATTTAGCTTCTCTCTTGGGTTGGGCTGTGTCCAACTTGGAGTCCAGACCGAGGGTGACTGTGGTTGTGTTGTGTGAGGTTTTCTGTCTTCTTCTTTTCTTGAATTTACTTTCTGAGTTTCTAGATGTACTGCATGGCCGCAAGCGGCCTCGTGACTCAGGGAGAGCCAGATGGCAGCTCTCCCCCATTTGTCTGAGTCTCTGCATGGTGGCCTATAGCCCTGAGGCAGTTTGTGGGTGGGGCCACCAAACCTCCTGGATGGGACAGAGAGGGGAACAGGGACCCCAGTTCCATCTCCAAGAATGCCCGGTGACTTCTGCCTCAGAGAACCACCTACTTAGGCTTGAACTCAGCTGCTCTGCTGAGCTGGGCTTGAAATCGGTGTCTCTTTTGATGGGGCTCTGATGAGCTGTGGAGTCCAGATCACAAAAATGGCAGCTGTTATGGTGAGCAAGTTTCATCTGGCTGCTTCGAGGCCCTACAGAGGTGATGGGCAGGGACCAAAACCCATTCTGCCTCCTGGAAGCCTTATGGTCAGTTGAGCTAGGGGAGAGTCAAATGGCAGCTCTCCCCCAGGTGTCTGAGTCTCTGCATGATGGTTGATAGCCTAGTTTAAACTTTTAAGAAAAGCTTTCTCTCATCGACAAAAAGACTTTTAATAGTACAAAAGCTCTACCACTGCAATCCAATATAATGAAAGAACTCTATTTCTGGTCAGAACTTAGACCACACAAGTCTCCCACCAAAGTGAATTCCACCAGAGAGGAGTCCTACCAAAGAGGGTCCTACCAGAAAGGAGTCCAACCAAAGAGAGATCCTACAAGAGAGAAGTCCCACCAAAGAGAACAGAACCTCAAGTTAGTCCCTTTATATACACAAAAGTAATCCTAACTTTAGGGAGGATCCTGTCAACAAAGAGCCCTAAACAGCTTCTAGAGAGTAGGAGAGTTTAGAAGGGTGGTGCCATACCCTACTACAGGTATAAACAAAGGATTATGAGAAGGACTAATCCTTTATTCTGAGATTATCTCTTATATAAAACACTGGAGAGAGGGGGCCGGTATAAGACCCCTTTATACCATGGGCTTCATGTAATCTAGATGGTACCCAAAAGGTCCTTCTTATTTATTGTCTGCACCAGGGGTGATTCTGAGTATCTTGTTCCTCATATACTGAAAGGGTCACACTCGCCTGCTTGAGGGCAAACTAGTATGATTCTTCCTATAATTTTAAACCATAGTCAAGGAGCCAGGGTGGTAATCTGGTAAATTCTACCTGTCCCATGCTGAATCCAATGAGTATAAAGAGGAGCTGTGCCCAATCTAGATAACATAGAAGTCTTAGTAGATGTATAATAATAAGTCAGAAGTTACTCATTCAGAGTCAAGGTGACTTCTGTAACTGCCACACCCTCCATCAGTGTTTTCATAGAAGAGAGAGCTCATTAGTATGAACCCTGGCTTAAAAACATGTATTTGGGGCGCGAGCCGGGAGCGTTTGCGGGCCGGCTCATGGCCGGGTCGTCCCGCATCCCAAGTCCCCGAGCACCGCCGGAGATCTGACGCCGGTAACCCCGGCCGGTGCCCGCGAAAAAAATACTAATAATAAAAAAAAACATGTATTTGCATTAAGCTGTGAGTGGATAAAATAGCAAAGCTTCCACGCTAGCTAGGCCTGTCATCCAACAGTTTATTTTATTAAATTTAAAATAAAGTTGGAATTTAAACTTAAATTGGTATGGAATTTTTTCAGTATTTGTAAAAAGGATTGTATAAATTTCAATTGAGATGATGTTACCAAAAGTGTGCAAAAGGATTTCATTAGATACATGCCATTCAAGTAAGCAAAGCTGCAACCTGTATGTAGATTAAGGTAGGACACCTCAGTGCAATCAAAATTAGCAGTTATGTAGATTAAGGTAGGACACCTCAGTGCAATCATAATTAGCTTATGGTCTACTGTTCATTGAAAATCAATGGTGGTTGTTCTATGTGTGGTTTAGAGCTGCACACTACCTCCTTTTGCTAAAATGCTTGCTTCCATTGAGTGTTGTTATTTGAGTCTTTATATTTGGTTGGATCTTTGTCTATTTTTTATTACTCATCTTTGGTTTTGGTCCCGTTTCTTGTTTTGGACCTATCCAAACATCAGTTTTCAGAATCGTCAATTTCTGAGTCAGGCTTCTATCAACACCAACTCAGCCTGCCCAGGTCAATGCTGTTGCTCCTGCTCATTAGGGAAGGAAAAATAATGAGAGATTTGAATGTAGTCATATGAACTATTGATAATAGACATTTATTCATTTCTATTTTCTGTGTAGGTCCTACATCAAGAATATTTGTTTTATAAATTATGGGGAAAATTGGTACTTGATTTAGGATAGTTTAACTATATTATTTATTTTGAAAGTCATCATTGTATTATTTTATTTCTTGTATTTAACTGTTCTCTGATTTAATGTGATAACAGCATGCATTTTAACATAATCATCAGTGGTTATGACTTCTGTGCACATTTTAAAATAATTGCCAGTAGGTTTTGAAAGAATGCTTCACTCCAGGTGAAATGAGTATAAATCTTTATGATTTATTGTTGGGGAGCTGCTCGGGTCCCAACTGTTGGAGGACAGGTTTAGCTATTCTTGCATGGGTGGTTCAGTGGTAGAATTCTCAACTGCCAGGTTTAGCTATTCTGGGAGTTTTGTTGTTTTGCCCACTCCCAGCTTAATCTATTTAAGCCAAGGTTCATTCTAATGAGACCCTCTCTTCTATGTAAATACTGCTAGAGGGTGTGGCACTTACAGAAGTCACCTTGATTGAATAACTTCTGACTTATACACCTACTAAGACTTCTATGTTTTCTACATTGGGCACAGCTCCTCTTTATACCCTCTGCACCCAGCGTGGGACAGTTAGAATTTACCAGGAGACTACCACCCTGGCTACGTTGAGACTATAGGAAGATTATAGGAAGGATCATACTAGTTTTCTCTAAGTAGGCGAGTGTGACCCTTTCAGTACACGAGAACAAGATACTCAGAAACACCCTGGTGCAGATAATAATAAGAAGGACCTTGTGGGTAGCATCTAGATTACATGAAGCTCATGAAATTAAGATGTATTACTTTATATCAGCCCTCTCTCTCTTTCTAGTGTTTTACATAAGAGATAATCTTGGGTTTAGTCCTTGGCAGTAACATTTGTTTATACCTGCAATAGGGTGTGGCACTGCTCTTCTACACTATGTTTAGAGTTCTTTGTTGACACGACCCTCCCTGGATTACTTTTGGTGTATATAAGGGCACTGACTTGAGGCCCCTTTGGCCTTTTCGCTTCGGCTTTTGGCTCCCTGTGGCTTTTGGCTCCCTCAGCTTTCAGCTTTTTGGCTCCTGTGGCTTTTAGCTCCTCTGCCTTTTGCTTTTGGCTCTTGGCTTTTTGCTCTTTGGCCTTTTGCTCCTTCTTCTGGGTAGGACTCATCTCGGGTGAGATCCTCTCTCTTTGGTGGGAGACTTAGGCTCTTTTGTATGGTCTAAGTTCGGACCAGAGCTAGAGTTTGTTCATTATATTGGATTGCTGTGAAAGAGCTTTTGTACTATTAAAAGCCTTTTTTGGAACTGCACTGGACTCGTGAGTTTTCATCTGTTCCCCTGGCATCCTCGGAGGTAGAAGAGAACCTCTGTCCTGACACTGTCGGGGACCCGCGGGCGTCCCCCGACACCCAAAGATATCATGAAACGAGTTCCCTTCTGCCTCCAAAGTCGGTGGGGAATGGATGAAAACTCAGGAGTCCAGCACAGTTCTAAAGGCCTTTACTAGATAATAAACCTACCTTAGAGGCAGGCTAGGGAGGAGGGAGGGAATCGGGGACATTGGTGGTGGGAAATGGGCACTGGTAGAGGGATGGGTGCTGGAACAATGTATGACCATAACCCAAACATGAGCATCTTTGTAATTGTATATCTCATGGTGGTATAATAAAAATATTAAATTAAAAAATAAGAAGAAAAAAAAGACCTTTACTAAAACAAGCTCAGTAGCTACAATCCAAAAAAGCCCATTAGGGATTCCCCAGACCTCTAGCTCTTGGTCAGAACTTAGACCTTGAAAGGGCCCAAGTCTCCCACCAAAGTGAATCATTGTACCTCGTACCTCAAGCCAGTCTCCATATATATGTATGTATGTATGTGTATATATATATATACACTAATATGTACACTACACCGTATATACATATATATACACATATACATACACATATATACATATATACATATATATACATATATATGTATATATATATATATATATATATATATATCGAGTGTAATCCTATCTTCAGGGAGGGTCAGTAACAAAGATCAACAAATCAGCTTCTAGGTGTAGAAGTAGAGGTACCGCACTTGTTTCAGGTCTAAACAAATGATTATACCAGGGACAAGTCCCTTTCTCTGAGATTATCTCATGTGTCAAAACACTGGAGAGAGTGAGAGAGCTGCTATAAAGAAATACATCTTAATGGATGCATACTCATGGGGGAGAAATACACCATAATTTCATGGGTTTCATGTAATCTAGATGGTACTCACTAGGTTTGTGTATTTTCTATTTTGTGCCAAGGTGATTCTGAGTGTCTTGCCCTCTGTTTACTGAAACGGTAATGCTACGCCTGCTTGAGGGCAAACTATCACTTGCCCAATCTAGATAACATTGAAATCGTAGTAGAATTATAATAGTGTTTCAGAATTTACTGATTCAGAGTCAAAATGACTCTTGTAACTGCCACACCATCCATCATTGTTTACATAGAAGAGTGATCTCATTAACATGAACCCTGGCTCAAGAACATGTAAATAGACTAAACTGTAAGTGGATAAACAGCAAAGCTCCCAAGCTACTAGAACTGTCATCCAAAAAATTTATAACAAAAACAAGTTTTTTAAAGTAGTAATTCTATCATATTAAATAGCCTACTTAAAAAATAAAAGTATTTAAAACATACCAGTCAATTTTTCTAAGTTTGGATATTTGCATTTCTAGATGTTAACCAGTAGATAAAATTCAATAGTTTATATAATTAAAACATTAAGTACATTTTCCCATTTCACCCTCATAAGTCATGCAATGTGTAATTCTCTCCAAAAATATTTCCATGATTAAGTATATGCATTATAAATGATCAGGAAAAAAGAATATGCATAAACTAATTCACACCTTGCAAATTTCCAACTAAAATTTCAGACTAAAAAAAAAATGAAGTTTTCTTCAGGATTTATTGCGGCAGTTTTCTTGTCTATCATACTGAAATTAATTCTTTTTGAGGAGGCATTACACACCTGACACTGCTCAGGGTTTGCTCCTGGCTTTGTATCAGTATATTAGCAGATGACTCTATCTGGGACTTTGAGAACCACAGGCAGTGCCAGGAATTCAACCAGAGTCACCTGTAAGAAAGGCAAGCATCTGATCCAATGTATCCTCTCTCTGTCCCCTACCCTGAATTTAAGACTATAGAAATTGAATATTTTGAAATTCAGGAATCTCCCAAAATATTTTTTTTTGGGAAAAAAAGAAACATTGTTTTCTTTTTTTTAAAAAATTGAAGTTTGACATGTTCCTCTTTATATTTCCTTTTTAAGAGAATGTGATATTCAGTTGAAAAACAAAGATGATAGTGCATGGCTTTTATGTTTCCAGAAAAGCACAGCCCCACTGAGAAGATTATACTTAGGGCTTTTTGAAGCAGAATCATTTGATAGAGAAATGCTTTTTTTAAAATTTTCAAAGCAAGATTAAAGTGTGTAATGATAAATTCTAGGGAATCAAACCTTCTCCCTGGCTTGAAGGAACTTCTCTATGACCCTGTTATTTGGGTTTTAGAGTAAGGGAAGTGTACTCCAGCTTGTGAGAGGATCTTAAGAGATAGGAAGATAAGAGAGAATTGTAGAATCCCAAATAGGAAGGGATTGGTGTGCTATTTTTAGGCTTACAGTCTTGAAAGATTTGAAGCATAGCATCAGAGGGAATGGGAAAGGTTGCTTGATGCAGCTGGGCAGAAAGTCAGAGGGTCTTGTAGTGGAGATTCCTGGGCCATTAAGTGCCATAGCCTGAATATTTGTATCCCCTTCAAATTTATATTTTATATTGTAATACTCATTATAATAGCATATGGAGAAACAAGGGACCTTTAGTAGTTGATTCAGTCATGAGGATGAAGTTCTCCAAAATAGACTAGTATCCTTTAGAAAGAGAAACCAGAGGGCCCTTCATTATCTAAGGACCTTTTCACTACATGAAGATCTAGTGAAATCCTGGTAGGGCACTGTTGGGGCAGTCTGGGTCCCCAATAGAATCAGGGTCCATTGGGTTCCCTTGTCACTCTTGGGCTGATGACTGTTCCCTCAGGCCCATGAACCAAGAGCCATGAGTCCAGTTTAGATAATCCAAAAGCTTTTTACTTTTTCCAACTTTAGTCCACACTAACAGCTATGTACCCGCTGCCACCAGCACACCTGCCAAGAGATTCACCCAACCATGTTAGTCAACCATGTGCTCTGACCATCCACCACCCACAAACACGTGTGTGTGTGACCCCCAACTGCATAGGCTTTGCTAAAAGCCTATGCAAAGACTTGGGGCAGGGTGTCACCAAAGGTGAAAAACGGCTGGCTCTTCTTACCAGTGAAAATACCCAGGACAGCAGGCCTCTGTGGCCCAAGTCTTAAGAGATACTAAAGAAAAGCACTTCTCTTCTCCCATGCTGATAAACTATCATCTCAGTATTATACTAGTATTATATAAACACAGCCAGAGAGACAGTCATAATAACTACACCTTAATACCACTTTATGGGCATGGTCTCTGTAGAACTTCATCAACTAGGAAATTGCCCTTCAATTTAGTGAAATTGTCATAGTTCCATGATTTTTCTATTTATCTAAATAATTATCTTGATAAAATAATTTGTTACCCATTCTTATCACATTGAGTAAATGAGCATTTTTATAAGGTAAAGTTAGAAAAAAACATAATTATTGCAAAAATCCAGAATGTCGATTTAATTTTGCATCAGCACAGCCTTGTCATAATATCTTTTATGGGGGCAAGGTAAATTGATCAATGACACCTTAATCACTGACTGGTATTGTATCAAGACTGGAATTTGGAAGTCACTGCCCTGGATAATGTCTTATTCTAACGAACTTCAGTGGTGCCTGGCTTTTAACAAATTATCAGAACTGGGACTGTCTTCTGCTGAGATTTGCCTTCTTTTTTGTAGAGCATCCAATTATTTAACTAACACAGTCCAGGCATGCACTCTGTGCCAAGGACATAGAGATAATAGTCCTTGCCTCCTGAAATTCACAATCTGTAGACAGATAACTTTTAGTCAAATCCTGTTGTTACTGACTCATGTTCTTGGAAATAGTCATGAATATCAAAAACACACAAAATAAAAAAATATAATGCATGCCATTTTTCAAATCAGTAGTTCAATATTAAATAGAACATTTTTATGTATTAAATTATAGTTTATTATTAACTCATTTATCTTTACTAACTGTAATGAAAATGGTGAACTTGCATATATACTCTTTTGTAGCATTCCCCATGTATGTCATTGTAAATTTTGCCTTCCTTGTTTAACTTTTGACTGTCTCCATTTTACATAATATTAATAAGTTAGAACTTCATCCAGCAGACCAGCCTATGACAGCCCGGCTCCCGCCCCAAGCAGTCGCTCGGTTCATCAATAAATGCTGGATTTAGAGATGACTATAAGAGTATGCCACCCACACGGCAGAGCCTGGCAAGCTAACTGCGTCATATTTGATATGCCAAATACCAGTAACAATTATAGACCTCATTCCCATGACCTGATGGAATGGTTTGAGGCTCTTGATGTTCCTGGAGCAAGCAAGTGCCTTTGGGCTCTACTTGCATGAAACAGGACATATGGAGATGTTACTGGTGCCCGATCGAGCAAATCGATGATGAATGGGAAGACAGTGAATAAGTTATTTGGCATTCTCTTATTCTGTATTTCTTATAACTCTAATTCCTTTGATCACTTGATTACTTGATCACTTGACATCCTGTTGTTCATCCATTTCCTCGAGCAGGTGCCTGTAACATTTCCATTTGACCCTATCATGTGCCAGTGTAGCCCAATGGCATCTGGTTGCTTCAGGAATATGAAGAGCCTCAAACCGTTCATTCAGGGTCTTGAGGAAGAAGTCTGACCATCTTGTAGGTGGGAGGCCACGTGATCTTTTGACATCCCGTGAGATCCAGTCGGTAATGGCTCTAGTCCAGTGGTTGTCTCCAAATCGCATTATGTGTCCAGCTCATCTGATTTTTTGATGCCTTGGCAAACGAGACAGCGTCCCTGACTCTGGAACGTCGATGGAGGTCGGAACTCTGGATTCCTTCTCTCAGTTGAGTGAGGCGTCATATTCCAAGTATAGCTCTTTTTTTTTTTTTTCTTTCTTTCTTTCTTTCTTTCTTTCTTTCTTTCTTTTTTTTTCTTTCTTTTCTTCTTTCTTTTTTCTTTCTTTCTTTCTTTCTTTCTTTCTTTCTTTCTTTCTTTCTTTCTTTTTTTTTTTTTTTTTGCTTTTTGGGTCACACCCAGCAATGCTCAGGGGTTTCTCCTGGCTCTGCACTCAGGAATTACTCCTGGCAGTGCTCAGGGGACCATATGGGATGCCGAGGATGGAACCGGGCCAGCCTAGGCCAGTCGCTCCGCCCCAAGTATAGCTCTTTCGATTTCTCTTTGGGAGACCTGAATAACATTCTCATCCAGCTTTCGTAAGTTTCAGGTCTCTGAGGCGTATGTTAATGCAGGGAGAACAGTGGAGTTGAAGAGATGTTCCTGGAGCCGGAGGTTTGTCCTTTCAGCTATTTCTTTGATGCTCTTGAAGGCGTTCCATGTAGCTCTCTTCCTCCTGCGCAGCTCAGGTTTTAGGTTGTTCATCATGTTGACTTTTGGACCTAGGTACACATAACTACTTCATTCAGAGATGTTTGTTCCTTTGGGAGTGAATGGGGCCTCTGGAACTAGTTCATTTTTCATGAACATTGTTTTGTTGAGATTCAGCTGTAGACTATTTTTCCACATTCTCGGTTCGAAGTCAGCCAGCATTTGTACCGCTTGGCTAATGTTCGGAGTTATTAGAATGATGTCATCAGCGAAGCAGAGGTGGTGTAGTCGTCAACCTTCTGTCTTCACTCCCATTCCTTCCTATTCTAATTGTTTCTAATTCCTTTGATAGTTTATATTTAATTTTCCAGTTTTTTTTTAACAAATTAAGAACTAAATTGCACAATAGCCATTTAAGTAAGGAACACGGCAGAAGCAAGAAGAAGATGAGTATGAAACATTTAAGTTCCATGCTGATACAATTGGAACTTGGTCAAAATTCTTTCCAGGATAATGCTAAAAAAAATCAAGTTTAAGATATGAGTGTTACAATATGCTAAGTACATATTAGACTAAGTATGAGGTTCTATGGGAAACTGGAGGGCTAAAATGTAATCCAGATAGAGCATGGATTAACTTGAAACAACTTATGACAAATGGCTATCAATGATGAAGATGAGTAAAGACTCCCAGGCAGAGTAAATCTGATGGAATGGCAATAAAATGTGAGAAATGAACATGTTCAAAGTCAATTGAGGTGTATTCAGAATGGAAGTTACTTGATTCTTCACAGAGGAGAACATCTATCAAGACTTAACAGGCTAACACACAGAGTTTGAACCCCCCCATCACCCTTACTTCCAACATCAACTGAAAAAATAAAATTTAAGATCACCCAGTTCAGAAACTCACTAGAAGGACTTGCAAACATCGACAATGTAATAATACTATTGATTGAAGTTTATTCAGCAAAGATTATAAAGTAAAACGAGCTAAAGAAAACTTCCACTGAGTCACATAACAAGAAGTTTCCAGACATAAACTCCCAATTATGCTTTCTCTTTGGTATCTTGAGGAATGGTAATAATATTTCCCAGCAACAATGTGTGACAACACTTACCAAATACTGCCAGTCTTACTTGGTTCTTGGTGTTCAGAATTTTTGTTAGAGCTTGGTTATTTAGATATGTTTGACCACTGAATGACTGACCTTAGTCTCCAACCTTTTCAGAGGTTACATTGGCATCATTTATTTCAAGCTTCCATAACCATAGATCATATTATTAGTGAAATTATATTATTAGACTATTTGACTTAACCCAAATTTCCTATGTAAACAAACAACACTTTCTACCAGGCAGGGCATTCTAAGGACATAATGGTGACCGTCCAAGAACTGGGGGCAAAAGTTAAACATCTTTGGGCAAGGTTAATAATTTATTACACATTATAAAACTCTTAAATTCCAGCCATGTTTCCTTTGGATTTCTGGCATACAGTATCCCTCATTACACCAAGGGTCAGCAGCAGTCTCAAAGGCATCCACTAAAATGTGGATCTCAACCCTGACTTACTTAGGACACAATATTGATGTCTAAGGCAACACCTTTTAGTCTTCATTTAAGTGGGACAGGTACAGGATGATGGTATTTTTTTGGGGAAGGGGTTGTTAGGGGGCTGTTATAGGAAGTGTTGCTCAGGAATTACTCCTGGCTCTGCATGGAGCCATCATTCCTGGTGGAATCTGGGGACCATATAATGGTGCCAGGGATTAAACCCAGGTCTCTTTTATTTTAAAGGTCTCCACTTGATTATAATTGGAAATTGCAGAAGTATTGAGAGAATTCTGCCTTGTAAATATGCTCTCAGGAGCATGATATTCTCTCTGGGCCAGAATGAATTCAAGTATGATTTATCTCTCACAGTGGGTATAAGTAAAGTTGCAGTCTCAGTAGAAATGTAAATGTCAAAGTGGACTCAAGAGGCAGATTTCCTATTTGAGTGTCTGAGGTACGTGGTAAAACATAGCAGTTCTCATGAGGCCTTAATGCAGAATTGGCTTCCTGTACATTTCTTTTGTCCTTACAATGACTATTCATCATCAATAATAACCTATTTTTGTTCTGTATGGTTTGAATACATTTGCCCAATATTCTGATCATTGTCCCTTACTCCTTGGATAAAAGTGAGAAGATCCTCCAAGCCTGAGCTAACTCATAGTAAAATGATATAGTATTATATAGTTCTAAATTGTTTTGGAATTAAATGATTGTAATCTTATTCTAGCCATAAAGCTATATTTTGCTATATTTATTTAATTAAACATAAACTAAGTATATAAAAAATTAGCCTATTTAATTTTTATATAGTCCTGTGGAATAAGTACCATTATAATTTCATTTTTTTTTTGCTTTTTTTGGGTCACACCTGGCGATGCTCAGGGGTTTTCCTGGCTCTGCACTCAGGAATTACTCCTGGCGGTGCTCAAGGGACAGTATGGGATGCCGGGATAGAACCCGGGCTGGCACAGGCCGGCCGCATGCAAGGCAAACGCCCTACCGCTGGGCTATCGCTCCTGCCCCTATAATTTCATTTGATAGCTGGTAAACTGACTTGTTAAACTAAATATTTTGTTCAGTATTGTGTAGGAATATTACTAATAAAACTTTTTAAATTGAGATAATTATATTTATTCTATTGATAGGAAACTTGCTTATTTAACATCTTATAATACAGCATTTTATATTGCTTTTGACTATGCCCAGGTGTTATCATTTTATTTTCTTACTAAGATTCTACTTTCCCAATTAAAGAAAATATGATGAACAACCAGTGCTCACATTTTTGCCTATTCCCTATTCTTGGAACGCTGACCTTGTTATTTTATTTTATTTATTCTTTGTTTTGAGCTCTTCGTGTGTGTGTGTGTGTGTGTGTGTGTGTGTGTGTGTGTGTGTTTGTGTGCATCTCATCCAGTGGTTCTCAGGGTTTACTCAGGGTTTATGCTCAGGAATCTCTTCAGAAGTTATTGCTGGACTGAACAGACGTTGGCCATGTGCAAGGAAAGATCCTTAACCTTTGTACTATCTCTCCAACCCTTTTTTGAACTCTTTTAATGAGTTTACAACCTCTAAACCCTGTCCCAAATATCTTTTTCTACCATCTCCATGTTCACTGTATCACTGTCTTCCCCCTCTCATATCTTTGCTCGGGGGCGGGCCCCAGTAACCATCTCCATGTCCAGATTGTAATTGCTATTTGACTTTCTTGGAATCTGTTATACCTTTTTACTTCTGTATCTTTTGCCCAAATTGCCTTTCTTTCTTCTTTATCCTTTCTCAAGTCTCTTTGATGGGCATTATTACTCTCCTAATGTGATATTTTGTTATTCTAACTATATAAAATTGGTGCTTAGAGATGTTTAATGATTTGAAGTTATTCAATGGAGTGGAAATGGAGTCACTGGATTCACAGTCTACTGGTCTTTGTTCAGGAAGCTTTCACTGGCCCTTCTATGAAAATAGTACCTCAGAGGGATGAACTCAGAGGTTCCCAAACTTTTTCAGTTCGTGGTGTCCTTTGTATTGCAGTTATTTCATGATACTAGTCTGCCAACTTGCACGCACACACACACACAACACACACACACACTCCAACTTTTCCTTTGATAAATCATTAGTTTCAAAAATTAAATGTTTAGTTCCTAAGAGCTTAGTAAGAACTATCTGGAAATAGAATATACATCACTGTCACTGTATCACTGTCTTCCCGTTCATCATCGATTTGCTCAAGTGGGCACCAGTAACATCTCCATATGACCTGTCTCATGCAAGTAGAGCCCAAGGGCACCTGCTTGCTCCAGGACCATAAAGGGCTTCAAACCATTCCATCAGGTCATAGGAATGAGGTCTATAATTGTTACTGGTATTTGGCATATCAAATACGACATGGGTAGCTTGCCAGGCTCTGCTGTGCAGGTCGGAATTGAAATAAAAAATTAGTAATTTTACTTTAATTTTATATATCCACAATTACTAATAGTATGTTTGTGATTGCACTGCGCAACTTTCAAACTCATAAGTGGAGACACCATTATCCTAGTTGAGACACCATTACCTTCACTTTCCATTCTAGATAGATTTTCAAGGGATATTTGTTTTTCATTGCACCAATTTCTGAGTTCCTGGCTTTGCAATTGTATGAAATAATTGAAAGGAATGTGGAACATTTGACAAATTATTATTATTATTATTAAAAATTAATTTTAATTAATAATTAAGTGGCAGGGTTTCATGCATGTTTTCCATGACCTTTCGTCCACCAGAGTGTCATTTTCCTCCTACCATTGTTGCGTGTTCCTTATTCTGTCGTATTTCCCCTGTCCAACATACTATCCTTTAGTCATATGCTTGCTAAATACTGAATATCAGTTCCCAGTTTCTGTTGCCTTTGGGCATTCATTGTTCCTTACTAAGCTTCTCCACAACCTTTTTATTTCACATGTGAGGGGGCAATTCTGTATCTAATTCTCTTTTGTGAATAACATCAATCAGCATGATAGTCTCCAGACTCACCCATGTAGAGGAAAAATTGCACAATCTAATCTTTTCTTAAAGCTCAGTTATATTGCATTTGTACCACATATATCAGATTTAATTTCTAACCACCTTAAAATTCTGAAAAATTCTACTTAATTCATTTTTTTACTTCTGAGAATAAAGTAGGTCTGTGTACTTAGACCAGTCTCGAAGAGACTTTCCTATCAGGCTGAAGTAGTTATTTGAAGTTTTGGGTATAGATTTACATTATTTCACTTAATGTCTGTAGAGGAATAAAGTGCAGTGATTGTGTATATATGTGTATATATATATATATAATATATATGTATATACTGAAATAAGGTAATACACTATATTTAAATCAATAACAGATATAGCTCATATCTTACAGCAGCAATATATATGCTTGGGTATTGTCTTCTGAATAAATATGAACCAACCTTTTGAATGTTAGTTAATCAAAAATGAATGTTTAGTATTTGAGTACATTGTAAATGTTTCCCTGAAGGTATTTAAGTATGTATTTCTACTTATGCTAAAATTATTAATCTGTAATTTAAATTTGGCATGAATTGTACATGTATAATTTCCATTTCTGACAAATCTATCAGAATAGCACAGTATACAGTTTAAGAAATAGGACATTTACCAAAAAAAAAAACTCACTCTAGTGGTTTTAAAATAATATCACAAATTCAACTAGCATTCATTCATTGAAAGATAGGTCAATATTCCTTCCCTTGGATCTGTTTTAATTTAATAATTTGCTTGTAATCTATAGAATTCTGAGGAAATAACACTGATTGACTCTTGGGGTTGGACCATAGAGAACTATGTGGTTTCCAACTAGCTTGTGCAGACTCTATCCTGAGGCCACAGTATTGTAAGGAGACCAGGTCGCAAGGAGAGCCTCAAACAAGTGCTTCACAGGCCTAGCTTAAGTTCTTTTGAGGTAATGAATTAGAACATATACCAGCCACCAGGAGTGTAGTTTGAGTGTTCCTTTCAGGGAATTCAAGCCCTCAATCACCCAAGTCACCTCTGCTGAGAATAACACATTATGGAACAGAGATAAACCATTCCCACTCAAGAAAATTTATCTCAATTATAGATTTACATTGAACGTGAGACAGAGCGGCATCTTGTACTCCCGTACAAACCTCAATGAGCTTGGTTACTGTGTGGATATGGTCGATTGTGCTGAATCCTTTCCGAAGCCTGCTTGCTCGCATGGTTGTCCTTCATCTAGTGTTCTGCTAATCCTGTGCAGGATCACTCATGTAAACAGCTTGTAGATTATGGACAACAGGCAGATGGGGCGATAGTTGCCAATGTCATGAATGTCTCCCTTCTTGAACAGTAGAACTGTCCTGCTGATTTTCCATTGGGAGGGCACCTTGCATTCGGACAGGTAGCGTGTGAAGAGCCGAGCTAGTGTATTGATGAGTACCGATGGCAGATTCTTCAGGTATTTGGGTCTGACTTTGTCTGGGCCTGGTGCTGCTCCCTTCTTTACCAAAGAAATGGCACGTCGGATTTTAGAAGGGAGAACGTTGGGAATGACATATCCATCCTGTAGAATTTGGTGTGTGGGCAGGTGGATGTGGCTATCAAAGAGATTTGAGTAGAAGTTCTGGATAATCTTCTCCATTGCCTTTCTGGAAGATGTGATAGATCCATCAGGGCGTGGGAGGGTAGTCATCTTGGACTTATAGTCTGTCTCATGTTCATTTTTTTAAATTTATTTTTTTACTTTCTTTTTTTTAAGTATTTTATTATACCACCGTGAGATATACAAATAAAAAGATATACAATTAAAAAGTTCATGTTTGGGTTTTAGTCATACAGTGTTCCAGCACCCCGTCCCTCCACCAGTGCCCATCTCCCCCCACCAACATCCCGGTTCCCTCCCCCTTCCCCAGCCCTCCTCCATGGCAGGATCTTTATTTCTTTCCCTTTCTCTCTCTTTCTCTTTTCCTTCCCTTCCAGACTATGGATTACAGAACATGCATTAAAAGGTTGTCATGTGTATCCTTTTGCCTCTATTTAATACTCAGTTCTAGGTTGGCATTAGTACCCTCGACAATTATTCACAATAGCCAGAATCTGGAAGCAACCAGAGTGCCCGAAAATCGATGACTGGATAAAGAAGCTTTGGTACATCTACACAATGGAATACTATGCAGCTATTAGGAAAAATGAAGTTATAAAATTTGCCTATAAATGGATGGACATGGAGAAGATTATGTTGAGCAAAATTAGCCAGAAGGTGAGAGACAGATACAGAATGACTGCATTTATTTGCATGGCATAAATATATATGTACATATTATGATACCAATATCCAAGGTCAAGTGAAACATATATCAGGAGGTCGTGTCAAAGGTGGAAATTATCACAAACGTGTGGGAGTCAGGAGGTTAGGTAACGACAAAAATGGAACAGGGTGCTAATAATTGTCTCATGTTCATTGATTTTCAGAAAGCCTTTGATTCTGTGGAGACTGAAGCAGTCATCGAAGCCCTAGCCAAACAGATGTTCAAACGCAATACATCCATGATCCTTTGTGAGCTGTACTATGGATTCACCACCAGGATCTCACCATTCTACAAAGAAGTGATCATTGATGTCAAAAGAGGGGTTCGACAGGGTGATACCATTTCACCAAAACTCTTCAGCGCCACCCTCGAGAACATCATGCGACAATTAGAATGGGAAGGAATGGGAGTGAAGATAGATGGTCGGCAACTACACCACCTCCGCTTCCTGATGACATCATTCTAATAACACCAAACATTAGTCAAGCAGCGCAAGGCTGGCTGACTTCGACCGAGAATGTGGAAAGATAGGTCTATAGCTGAATCTAAAGAAAACCATGTTTATGAAAAATGAACTAGTTCCAGAGGCCCCATTCACTCTCAATGGAACAGACATCTCTGAATGCAGCAGTTATGTGTACCTAGGTCGAGAAATCAACATGATGAATGACCTAAGACCTGAGCTGCGCAGGAGGAAGAGAGCGGCATGGAATGCCTTCAAAGGCATTGAAGAAATAGCTAAAAGGACAAAGAACCTCCGGCTCGGGCACATCTCTTTGACTCCACCATTCTCCCTGCATTAACATACTCCTCAGAGACCTGGGTCCTATGAAAGCAGGATGAGAATGCTATTCGGGTCTCCCAGAGAGGAATCAAAAAAGCTATGCTTGGAATATCATGCCTCAATGAAGTGAGAGAAGGAATCCGGAGTTCTTACCTCCGTCCACTACTCCAGAATCAGGGATGCTGTCTGTTTGCCAAGGCATCGAAAATCAGATGGGCTGGACATGTAATGCGATTTGGAGACAACCGCTGGACTAGAGCCGTTACCGACTGGATCCCACGGGATGTCAAAAGATCACGTGACCGCCCACCTACAAGATGGTCAGACTTCCTTGAAAAGACCCTGAAGAAATGGTTTGAGGTTCTCCATATTCCCTGAATCAACCAGATGACATTGGGCTACATTGGCACATGATAGGGTACAAAGGAAATGTTGCTGGTGCCCGCTCGAGCAAATTGATGAATAACGGGATTCAAGTGATTCAAGTGATCAAGTGATAGATTTACA
>JAJIBD010027915.1:0-96442 GCA_021461705.1 Cryptotis parvus
TAAAGAAAGTCTTTGATTCTGTGGAGACGGAAGCGGTCATCGAAGCCTTAGCCAAACAGGGTGTTCAAACCCAATACATCAAGATCCTTTATGAGCTCTATTCCGGATTCACCACCAGGATCTCACCATTCTACAAGGAAGTGATCATTGATATCAAAAGAGGGGTTTGACAGGGGTGATACCATTTCATCAAAACTCTTCAGCGCCACCCTCGAGAACATCATGCGACAATTAGAATGGGAAGGAATGGGAGTGAAGATAGATGGTCAGCAACTACACCACCTCCATTTCGCTGATGACATTGTTCTAATAACACCAAATATTAGCCACGCCAGCACAAATGCTGGCCGACTTCGACTGAGAATGTGGAAAGATAGGTCTACAGCTGAATCTAAAGAAAACTGTGTTTATGAAAAATGAACTAGTTCCAGAGGCCCCATTCACTCTCAATGGAACAGACATCTCTGAATGCAGCAGTTGTGTGTACCTAGGTCGAGAAGTCATCATGATGAACGAGCTAAAACCTGAGCTGCGTAGGAGGAAGAGAGCAGCATGGAATGCCTTCAAAGGCATCGAAGAAATAGCTAAAAGGACAAAGAACTTCCGGCTGAGGGTACATCTCTTTTTACTCCACCGTTCTCCCTGCATTAACATACGCCTCAGAGATCTGGGCCCTTTGAAAGCAGGATGAAAACGCTATTCGGGTCTCCCAGAGAGGAATCGAAAGAGCTATGCTTGGAATATCACGCCTCACTCAAGTGAGTGAAGGAATCGGAGTTCTGACCTCCGTTGCTATTCCAGAATCGGGGGGACGTTGTCTTGTTTGCCAAGGCATAGAAAATCAGATGGGCTGGACCTGTAATGAGATTTGGAGATGACCGCTGGACTAGAGCTGTTACCGACTGGATCCCACAGGATGTCAAAAGATCACGTGGCTGCCCACCCACAAGATGGTCAGACTTCCTTGTAAAGACCCTGAAGGAATGGTTTTAGGCTCTTCATATTCCTGAATCAACCAGATTCCATTGGGCTACGTTGACAAGTGATAGGGTCCAATGGAAATGTTACTGGTGCCTGCTCAAGCAAATCGATGAATAACGGGATTCAAGTGATCAAGTGATCAAGTGAATTTTGTGTCAGTTTCATCACAACTCAAATATCTTTCATAGGTCAATTATTTGTCATTTAACTTGTAAGAAAATATCTCTGCACATTTCTATTAAATATGATGACTTGAGATATCATCATAGGAACAAGACAGTGAAAGATGCAGTTTAGGAAGAAAGGAAAAGCTGCCCACTGGGTTTTTTGTTTAATATAATTTTTTGAGCGAGCTTTAATTTTTATTTAGTTCCCATGACTTACAATATTGTTAGTAGTAGTTTTTTTTTTGGAATCAATCGCCAACACCACTCATAGCCCATTTCTGTGATCTCCTCTAGAGTCTTTAGGACTCCTCTGTACTCCTCTGCCCTGCTCCTCAGCATGTTAAGTTCTGTATTGGCTAGTGAACCTTGTCAGTTTTACCCTGTGACTGCTGTACTTTCTTGGTTGATTTTTTTCTTTGTTTTTTTTGTTTTAGTTTGCTCAGAAGTGTTCAGGGTCCACTCCCTTGTGAGCTGCTGTTGCTCAGGAGACCATGTGGTGCCTGGAAAGGAACCCAGCTACACATATGTGGGAAAACCCTTTGAGCTATCTGACCAATATTGTGTTTCTTTATGTAACATATGGACTTTTTCTAAGAATCAGTTGAGTTATCTGAAACTCATTTGACTTTTTAAAATTTTTCTTTTAAGTTTTGTTAAGATGTATTCAGAGCATTATTTAGTCCATGTATTACTGTGTGCTGGGAAATAAAAGGAGGAGGAGCACAAAGAAAAGAGGAGAAAAAGAGGGAGAAGGAGGAGAATAAATAAGACAAAGATTAAGAAAAGTATAATAGGAGGAGGGGAAGCGGAAGAGGAGGAGGAAGAAGGAAGAGAAGAGGAGGAAGAGATGGGGAGGGGGAAGGAGGAGTAAGAGGAGAAGAAAAGAAGCAGAAGAGGAAGAAGAGGAAGAACAAGGAAAATAAGAAGAGGAAGAAGGAAGAAGGAAAAGGAGGCGAAAATAGAAGAAGGAGGAGGAGAAGAGGAAGGAGTATAAAGAGAAGAAGAAGGGGAGGAAAGTGAATAAGAAGAGTAAGGAGGAAGAAGAAGAGGAAGAAGGAGGAGGAGAAGGAGGTGGAGAATAGGAAGAGGGGAAAAGAGGAAGAGGAGGAGAAAGGAAAGGGAAGAAGGATAAGAAGAAGAGGAGGAAGGGGAAGAGGAAGAAGGAAAAGTAAATAGCTTCTTCTGATAGATAGTATGACTCAACACTAATTAAAAAGTTCAGAAGACACTTCTCCAGATATCTTCCTATGTAAAGCTGTTTCCTTTTTACAAATTAATCTTTCCATGTTTCTCAGAACTCTGTCTCCTGATGTCTTGAAAACTATAAATTTTTTTTTGGTTTCACGTCACTGTGTCATGGCTTAGAAAACTCCAGACATCTAATTTGAACAGTTAATTGTAGGGCTCATCTTTTTTTGCTTTCTTCTCTTAGGGATGATACCAATCACATTACTAGTGTCCAATGCAGTAAAAGACCTGTTTAACCTAGGTTCATCCTCTCTTTCAAATGTTTCAGATGAGAAGCATTTATGGCTGCCATTACACTACCATAGATAGAAGCATGAAACCTGTCAATTCATTATTGGTACAAAAGAATAATTTAGTTCAGCAAGTTTATGGAAAAAGTATGTCCACATATATATATATATATATATATATATATATATATATATATATATATATATATATATATATGTGTGTGTGTGTGTGTGGGGGGGCAGAGCAATAGTACAGCAGGGGAGGGCATTGCCTTGCATCGCGGCTGACCCAGGTTTGATCCCTGGCATCCCCTATGCTCCCCGAGCACCGCCAGGAATAATTCCTGAGTGCAGAGCCAGGAGGAAACCCTGAGCATCACTGGGTTTGACCCATAAAAGCAAAAATATGTGTTTTTGTAAACATGTTCCGTGACTGTGCCACATTCTTGGATAGTACTGATTTTAGGATCAGGTCCTTCCCAGATCTTTCACATTTATGCGCTGTATACAGTTCTAGGCAGGTTCTAACTGATACCCGTCATCCCAGTAAGCCTAGCAGGAAGCCAGAGCAACCCCCCACTTCAAGAATTCAATCGTTATCCACATCCAGACTCCATAGTTCCTCAGAACTCCACCCAAAAGAAAACCTGATCTTTCCCCTTTAAGTTTCATCAGTAAGCGCTTGAGATGAGAGCCTTCTACTGAGACTAAACCACCTACACGGCAGAGCCTGGCAAGCTACCAGTGTTTTATTTGATATGCCAAAAACTAGTAACAATTATGAGCCTCAATTCCATGACCTGAAGTGTGGTTTGAGGCTCTTCCAGTCCCTGGAGCAAGCAGATGCCCTTGGGCTACACTTGCTGCGACAGGACTTATGGAGATGTTGCTGGTGCCTGCTCAATCAAATTGATGAACAACGGAAGACAGTGATACAGATATTTTATGAATACATAAAACTCTAACAAACTCAAATATATAAAAATGTACATATGTGCCTTGATCTTCTATATTTTTAATTTTGAAATTTAATTTAAATTTGAGGCTCCCTCTCAAAATTAAAACTTAAGGCTAAAACACAGGACAGCCATTAATAAGAGTAAAGAGAATTCAAAACAACAGTGGTTTAATAACAGAGGTCAAAGTTTTTCTTTATCACTCTACCAAATTGCCTCATATTTTCCTGAGTACTCATCTCCAGAAATGCAAATCACGGTGCCAAATTTGTAGTTGCTGTTGGATTTTCCCTGATCACATAGCTAGACTGTTTCTCAGTCTCCCTGGGAGTTCCATGAAACAATGTGACTGAGTTGCTGCCAGTGGAAAATAGGTTGGACAAAGCTGCCATTCCAAAGCCTGCACCACACAAACCTCCAACTGACAACCCACTCTGCTTTTCCACCTGTTAGGTCACAAATGGAAAATGGCTGCACCATAGCAAGGAATTGATTTACTATTTACAGTAAACCATCCACTTATCAGGAATAGCAGACTTGGCTTTTTGTGAGCAAGAAAACAAAATAAAAATCTTTAGGTTAAGATCACATGATTTGGTAGAATGTCTGGTACTTATTCCTGTGTTCTTCTGTGCTTCCTCATTCTTGCCCAGAGTTGAGATGTTGAGATGACTTGCAAATGCATGGGTTTTATATTCTTCCCTTCTATTTTTTTTTGAAATGTCTTTTTTTTTGGGGGCGCACAGACCCAGCGATGCTCGAGGCTTGCTCCTGGCTTTGTATTCAGGAATTACTCCTGGTGATGCTCAGGGAATATTATGTTATGCAGAGGATCGACCCAGGTCGGCTGTGAGGAAGGTAAATGCCCATCCTGCTCTTGTTTACTTCTGAGGCTAATGTTGATACTTAGCATAAGAGTTATAGCACAGAGCTTGTGAGTCAGTCAAACCTTGTTTGAGTCCCCAGTCAACAGCATGCTAACTGTATGCTCAGGTTACAAGATTTTTTTTCAGTTTTTTGAGCCACTTGGGATGCCAGGGTTGAACCCTGGTAGGCCACATGCAGGAACCCAGGTTATAGTTTTGTCTGTATAATCAGAATATTAATTCGTCTCTTGGAGGTTTATAATAAGGTGTGCAAAGTATATAATATAGAAGTGATAAAACACTTGCCTTGTATGCATAACCTTGGCTTCAATTCCTGGAACTACCAAACATAAACATACACATACATGTGTGCTCTCTCTCTCCTCTCCCCGCCTCTCCTCTCCCTTCCCCTCCCTCTCCCCTTTCCCCTCTCCTCTCCTCTCTCCTCTCCTCTCCCTCTCCTCTCCCCTCTCTCTCTCCTCTCCTCTCCTCTCCTCTCCTCTCCTCTCCCCTCCCTCCCCTCCCTCCCTCCCCTCCCTCCCCTCTCCTCCCTTCCCTCCCCTCCCCTCTCCCTCCCCTCTCCTCTTCCCTCCCTCCCCTCTCCTCTCCCTTCCCTCCTCTCCCCCCTCTCCCTCTCCTCTCCTCTCCTTCCCCTCTCCTCCCCTCCCCTCCCCTTCCCTCCCCTCTCCTCTCCCCTCCCCTCTCCTCTCCCCCCCCTTCTCCTCTCCCTTCCCCTCCCCTCTCCCCTCTCCTCTCCCCTCTCCTCTCCTCTCCTTCCCCTCTCCTTCCCTCCTCCCTCCCCTCCCCTCCTCTCCTCTCCTCTCCTCTCCTGTCCTCTCCTCTCCTGTCCCTCTCCTCTCCTCTCCTCTCCTCCTCTCCTCTCCTCTCCTGTCCCCTCCCTCCCCTCTCCTCCCTCCCCTCTCCTCTCCCTTCCCCTCCCTCTCCCCTCTCCTCTCCCCTCTCCTCTCCCCTCCTCTCCTCTCCTTCCCCCTCCTCCCCTCCCTTCCTCCTCCCCTCCCTCCCCTCCCTCTCCTCTCCTCTCCTCTCCTCTCCTCTCCTCCCCTCCCTCCCCTCCCTCTCCTCTCCCTTCCCCTCCCCTCTCCCCTCTCCCTCCCCTCTCCTCTCCTTCCCCTCTCCTCCCCTCCTTCCCCTCCTCTCCCCCTCTCCCCTCTCCTCTCCTCTCCTTCCCTCTCCTCCCTCCCTTCCCCTCCCTCCCCTCTCCTCTCTCCTCCCCTCTCCTCTCCCCTCCCTTCTCCTCTCCTTCCCTCCCTCTCCCCTCTCCTCTCCCCTCTCCTCTCCTCTCCTTCCCTCCTTCCCTCCCCTCCCTCTCCTCTCCTCTCCTCTCCTCTCCTCTCCTCTCCTCTCCTGTCCTCTCCCCTCCTCTCCTCTCCTCTCCTCTCCTCTCCTCTCCTCTCCCTCTCTCTCTCTCCTCTCCCTCTCCTCTCCTCTCCTCTCTCTCCTCTCCTCTCCTGTCCTCTCTCCTCCCCTCTCCTCCCCTCCCCCCCTCTCCTCTCCCTTCCCTCCCCCTCTCCCCTCTCCTCTCCCCTCTCCTCTCCCCTCCTCCCCTCCCTTCCCCTCCCCCCCCTCCCTTCTCCTCTCTCCTCTCTCTCCTCTCCTCCCCTCCCTCCCTCCCTCTCCTCTCCCTTCCCCTCCCCTCTCCCCTCTCTTCTCCCCCATCCTCTCCTCTCCTTCCCCTCTCCTCCCCTCCTTCCCCTCCCCTCCCTCTCCTTTTCCTCTCCTCTCCTCTCTTCTCCTCTCCTCTCCTGTCCTGTCCTCTCCTCTCATGTCCCCTCCCTCCCCCTCCTCTCCTCTCCCCTCCTCTCCTCTCCTCTCTTCTCCTCTCCTCTCCTCTCCTCTCTTCCCCCTCCCTCTACTTTCCTCTCCTCTCCCTCTCCTCTCCTGTCCTCTCCTCTCCTCTCCTGTCCTCTCCTCTCCTCTCCTGTCCCCTCCCTCTTCTCCCCTCCCCTCTTCTCCCCTCCCCTCCCCCTCCTCTCCTCTCCTGTCCTCTCCTCTCCTCTCCTGTCCTCTCCTCTCCTCTCCTGTCCCCTCCCTCTTCTCCCCCTCCCCTCTTCTCCCCTCCCTCCCCCTCTCCTCTCCTCTCCTGTCCTGTCTTCTCCCTCTCATGTCCCCTTCCCTCCCTCCCCTCTCCTCTCCCCTCCTCTCCTCTCCTCTCTTCTCCTCTCCTCTCCTCTCCTCTCTTCCCCTCCCTCTACTTTCCTCTCCTATCCTCTTCTCTCTCCCTCCCTCTCTCTCTCCAAACACAAACGTTTTTTATTTTTTGTTTTTAGGGTCATATTTAGCAACGTTCAGGACTTACTCCTGGTTCTGCACTCAAAAATTGCTTTTGGTGATGTTCAGGGGACCTTATGGGATGTCAGGGATTGAACCTGAGTTGAGCACATGCAAAGGAAGTGCCCCGCCCATTATGCTATCTTTCCAGCCCATCACCACCCCACATTTCTATATGCACTATATAGAGGGTGCTTCACTCACCCTCTATATGGAGGGTGGAAAAAGCTGGTAGAGAACAAGTGTGAGTTGGATTCCTGGCAGTGCTACCTGTGAGTCCAGAATCATCTGTCAGAGCTTCCCCAACACTGCTGTGGTCAGGCCCATGAAACCCAAATTAGGTTAATGAAACTTTCAAATGCACCTGGCAAGGATCAGGTTGGGGGTGGAGTAGTCTGAGGTCACTGGTGGAGGGATGGAGTCATGGGGTGACCAGACAGAAGGTGGAACTATTGTGTACCTGGCACCCTATTGTAAATGACTTTGCAGCCCACAGTTTCTAAACAAAATAAAATAAGATAAACAAATGAATAAAAAGCTGCAAGTACTAATATTTCATTTCCTAGATGTTGCTGCTAAATTCCGTTTAAACATTCTCTGGAGTGTAACAGTGCCATTTCAATGAGGAAAGCCAACATTGGTGGAAGACAAGGGTTCGAATGTTGTAGGTACCAACCAAATCATTAACAGTATTGCTAGTCATGGTGTCCAAATAGAAGTCTTTTCAAAAAGTAAATAAAATTGGGACTGGAGCAACAGTACAGTGGACTGGGCACTTGGCAATCCACATACAGCCACCAACACTCCAGGCAATCTCTTCTGGTTGCCTGAGCCCACCAGCAGAGATCCCTGAGGGCAGAACCAGAGTAATCCCTGAGTGCCATCAGGTGTAGCCCAAACCCCAAAATAAAAAATAGAGAATAACTCAAACTGCTGGTTTCAAAGCAGAAAAGTATGTAAGTACAAAAGAGTGTTTGTAAGTTGAATTTTTCTCTCAATCATTTCTTCTGAAATTATATCAGAACATTTCAACATAGATTCTGAACTAAGTTTAGAAGAGCCTTTAGCAGAGTAAACAAACAAAATCCCCCTTTTCATGCATCTTGGCAGGAATCAGCAATTTTAAAACAGTGACAAATTCAGATGTATTCGTAGCCCTGTGGTTTGCAGATCTGACTTGAGATTCTGAGCAGAGGATTACTGAGAGCTTCCCAAAGGCCTGCCTAATCTCATCACAGAAGATACAGCCAGCATGAGAAGTGGTTTGTGAGTCTTTACTTTTAAGTTATAAAGCTACTAATGGGTCTTATCTCACATATTGTCTGCCAAAGTGCCTGGGTCTTAAGACTGAAGTTGTATGGATGTTTAAAAATTCCTGATTATAACGAAACAGTCCTGAAGTTTCTTCCTAAGTGTCTTTTCAATTAAACTCTTCGTGACTCTGAGTCTAGGCTTCCACTCTTACAGGTTTAGATACAAACAACTTATGTTCCTGTTAATCAAAATGCTGATTTCATTTTTAATATTGTATCCCTTCGTCTGGGGCTTGAAGAGGCATTAAGTTTTACCTCTAAGACGGAGAGTAATTAAAACGTTTTCTTATTTATATAGAACATTGCACAAAACAGCTGGGAAGAAAAATTACATCTGTAATTTTTACAGATGTAATTTTCTTTTTTATCTTACACAGATCTTTTTTATCTTAGACATGGGGCAGAGCAGTTCCTTGCTCTCCCTGTGCCCAGCCATTCATGAGGCAGTCGGGAGGCATGGCGGGTTCTAGCCTTGGCCCACCACCCCGGCAGAACCTCACAACAAGCCAGACGACCCCCCACCCACTCCATGGGCGCCGCCATTTTCCACATCCGGACTTCCCTCTCTTCAGAACTCCACCCAGCCGACCAGCCCATCACAGCCCGGCTGCGCGCCGCAAAGCGGCCGCGGGTTCATCAATAAATGCTTTATTTGGAGGTGTTTAAATAATATGCCTCCCGCACGGCAAGCCTAGCAAGCTGCTCGTGTTGTATTTGACATGCCAAATGCCAGTAACAATTATATTGGGTCATTCCCATGACCTAATATAATGGTTTGAGGCTCTTTATGTTCCTGTAGCAAGCCGATGCCCCTGGCTCTACTGGCATGAGACAGGACATATGGAGATATTACTGGTGCCCGCTCTAGCAAATAGATGATTAACGGGAAGATCGTGATCATGATCGTGATCTTACACAGGCTTGCTTATAGGTGTTTTTAAATCTGAGGATAGTTTTTTAAACCAGCTATTATGATTTTGCAAGTGAATAACTTTGTTTTAGAGATTATAAAGTAAGCAAAGCATTCCAAATTAAAACAATGGATTGCAAATATTCTGTAGAAAAGGGAAAGTTCAGGATGTGACTTGTTTGCCTTTGGGAGGGGAGAGAGAGAGGAGGTGGAAGAGAGAGAAAGAAATGAATCAATTAAAGGAATCAGAGCCTGGCAAGCTACCCGTGTCATATTTGACATGCCAAAACCCAGTAACAATTATAGACCTCATTCCCATGACCTGAAGGAATGGTTTGAGGCTCTTTGTGTTCCTGGAGCGAGCAGATGCCCTTGGGCTGCACTCAGCACATGACAGAACGTATGAAGATGTTACTGGTGCCTGCTGAAGCAAATCGATGAACAAAGGGAAAACAAGTGATACAAGTAATACAAGTGAAAGGAATCACAGCTTGAAAATATAAAACAGAAGAAACACGAGAGAGCATGGAAAACTGAATTATTGCCACTGCACACATGGGGAGACTGAAAGATTCATCAGTAGGAACAAGAAAAAATTATGTCATTTGAATTCTTTTGTGTTACTCTGTAATTAGCAAGACTGAATAAAAGTGTATCCTAATTTATGTATTTCTCTCCTCCTTAATAATTGGAGACTTATTCCAATGAAGCAATGGTAAAGTTGCATAGTTGTAAATTTTAATAGTTGTATTTTAAATGATACTACATAAATGAGATCTTATATTTATCTGTTAATCAGTTAAATGTGTTTATGATTTTACAAGGTAGTTCACATAGGTGAATATAAGATTAAAATCTTACTAATACTAGGTGTGTCCCACCAACTGTATAAGTGTTTACTATCTTAGAAACAAAGAATCTTCTTTCTACCCTTTCAGTTATTAAGATAATTAGAATAATTCCATTGAATGACTCTAATTGTTGCAACCTCTAGTTGCACTATCAAGCAATTTCCTCTCTCTGAACTCCTTTTTAAACGGTATCTAAATATTTCAAGATATAAGAAAATGTTTCAGTTTGATTTAATTAAAGAACACAAAGGTAAGCATAATCAAAGTTAATGAGACCTCCAATTTAGAAATAGCAATGCATTAAAGTAAAAACTTGGGAAACCACAAACCACGTCTATTCCTGAGAAGTTTCATTCCTAATTTTTAAATTGAGATTTATCTTGACTTTCTGTTCCAAATAAGAATTTCAAGAGGAACTAGAGAGATAGAACAGCAGGTAGGGCAGTTGCTTGCGTGAGGTCTACCCAGATTCAATTCCCAGCATCCCATATGGTGTCTTGGAGTGATTCCAGAGTGTAGTGTTAGGAGTAAGCCATGAGCATTGCCAGATGTGGCCTTCCCCAAGCCTTCACCCAAAATAGGAATTTTAAGAGACCATAAAATTAAGGAAACACCTGATCTTTCATCAAGTTTATTAGATAGAATGCTAAGCATGTTATTTTATTGTGATATTATATATATAAATATATATATATATTTGATAAATAATCTGCATGAATGCATGTTTCTAGTGTCAGCTTTCTAAATTAAAAAACTACAAAAGCTCATGTGGTTATCAAATCTGAAAATAAAACCTGCTAAGTATGTGGGTTAGTTGAATTTCTCACAGAAAAAATATTGTATACAATATTTTCATATGATACAGAACAAATGAAAGATGCAAAAGAATAAGTAGAATATTTTACAGAAATAGCATAAAATTGTAAATGTTTAGTCTTAAAATGGACTATTACAAGTTGAAAGTTAAAAATCCTATTTTTTTCCACATTTAATGAGACTAAATACATTCCAACAGGTAGGTATTAATTCTAATTAATTGGGTTCTTAAAGCTCTTATTATATAACTAAATTGAGAGATGAGTCTTTTGCTAACTCTTCACATAGATCATATGAAACTTAAGAGTTCAAAGTCATTTTTTATGTGACCATCTAATTCTTTTCATTTCAAGTGGTGAGTTATACCATGAGATAATACAAACAATGTCTTTACAGTTCAAGAAAATAATAATAAAAATTTTCTCATAACAATATTCAAGATTCAAAAGTCTCAGAGTTTGGGAGGTAGTTTAGTGGGAATATATATATATATATTCCTGCCCTACCTGCTGTTCTATCTCTCTAGTTCCTCTTAAAATTCTTATTTGGAACAGAAAGTCAAGATAAATCTTGGATGCTGGTAATTGATCTGTGCACAGATCAATTACCAGCATCCAAGTCCTAAAAAAAGCAAATTTAGTTTCTCATAGATGCACATAGATTCCATTAATCTTCAGAGAAATAAGATAAAAGGATATGGATGTGTATGCCATCATGTACTGTATTCCAGTGTTTCCGCCAACAATAGATCATATGTATTTTAATGGTCCTCAAAAATCTGGTTCCCCTATTTATATCATACAGTTTCATCTCACAGCGACCTCTCATGTTTACTCTTTGATAGCTCCATTTCCCCTGATCACTTGATCACTTGAATCCCCAGTTATTCATCGATTTGCTCAAGCGGGCTCCAGTAACATTTCCACTGGACCCTATCATGTGCCAATGTAGCCCAATGGCATCTGGTTGATTCAGGAATACGAAGAGCCTCAAAACGTTCCTTCAGGGTCTTTACAAGGAAGTCTGACCATCTTGTAGGTGGGCGGCCACATGATCTTTTGACATCCCGTGGGATCCAGTCGGTAATCCAATCATTTCCCTGATTTCTTAAAAAAAATTAAGGCCCTTAAGCATAAGAAAGCCTCTCTACAATTGCCAGTTAGAAGACACGTGAAATTAAAAGAGATTGATGTCTATGAAGTGTAACATCATTGCTCATTAGTCAGGCCAGACCCATTCTGCCATAACTGATCTGAAAGAATAAAAACAAAGTAACCCAAATTGTTCAAGAATCCACTTCATTGAAAACAAAAACAAAAAATTTCAGGGAAGGCCTATGACAGAAACTAAGAAATTCAAGGGATGTGGGCTGAAACGTAACAGCAACATCCATCCCTTGCAGCACATGGAAATCAAACCAAAGAAAGCAAAAAGCTTATGATGGTGAGAGAAAAGGTTGATGTGATGATGACGCTGGAGTATGGCTAGGTCTGTGGTGATGATGCTGGATATACGGCTAGCTCTGGTATGTTGTGCAGCAACATAACTGAAGAGTGACACATCTATCGGAGCACAGACTGGTCATTAAGTGACAATGACTGTGTATATGTGATGTGTATATCACTAGATCACTAGACATCCTGTTGCTCATCAATTTCCTCAATCGGGCGCCAGTAACATTTCCATTTGACCCTATCAGGTGCCAGTGAAGCCCAATGGCATCTGCTTGCTTCAGGAATACGAAGAGCCTCAAAAGCGTTCGTTAAGGGTCTTGATGAAGAAGTCTGACCATCTTGTAGGTGGCGGCCACATGTTCTTTTGATGTCCCGTGGGATCCAGTAGGTAATGGCTCTAGTCCAGTGGTCGTCTCCAAATCGCATTACATGTCCAGCCCATCTGATTTTCGATGCCTTGGCAAACGAGACAGCGTCCCTGACTCTGGAACAGCGACAGAGGTTGGAGCCCGGATTCCTTCTTTCACTTGAGTGAGGCGTGATATTCCAAGCCTAGCTCTTTCGATTCCTCTTTGGGAGACCCAAAATAGCATTCTCATCCTGCTTTCGTAGGGCCCAGGTCTCTGAGGAGTATGTTAATGCAGGGAGAATGGTGGAGTCAAAGAGATGTGCCTGGAGCTGGAGGTTCTTTGTCCTTTTAGTTATTCCTTTGATCCTTTTGAAGGCATTTTGATGTGTATATACAGACAGATATTTGTTAGAAATAGTTGACTCCTGTGATCATGGAAAGTGAAAATGCTCAAAATCTGCGGGTGAGCCTGCAAATGAGAGGCATGGAAGTGCCAATAGCAGGATGGACTACAGGAAGAGACTTGACTTAGTTAGTGGGAGGAATTCTTTTACGGGGGGAAATTTGGCTGATTTGTTCTAATCAGACCTTCAACTGATTGGACGAGGCCCACCTACATTAGAGTGTGCAAAACTCTGCCTTACTCTTTTTTACTTATTTAAACATTAATGATACATTTAAAAGAATACCCTTAGAGATATATTCAGAATAAAGTTTGACTAAATAGCTGGGCTCCCCAAGACCCAGTCAAATGGGCACATGAAGCTAACCATCACAGGCTCAGAAGGTGACTTAGGGGACTGCAGTGCATGGTTTGTGTGAGGAGGTTCCAGCTTGAGCCTCAGCATGGCATGACTCCTGAGCATCACCAGAAATGACCCCAAGCACCCAGGAGAGAGTATCCCCCAAAACACTGCCAGGAATGCCCCCAAACAAAAATTAACCATCATAAGTACAGTGACTAGGTCATTGGTCATGTTTTCCTCCTCTCAGATATCAGTTACATTAAAGAACAAAGTGTCCAAATTCCCGTGATAGAATCGAGTCCCAGGGACACATGGAGGTGGGATCAGCATGACTTCTTTTCTTGTTCTGCGGCACAGAGGATTGATTGCGTCCTGACTCTCCACATGCAAGGCATAGACACGGCCATCTGGCCACGTCTCCAGCCTCAGGAAAAATTCTTCTCAGGAAATAGAGAAACTGATTCTATATCTCACTCAGCTTCTGTGTGTTCATGGCCAGTTTGGGAGCCACTCAAACCCCCTGTATTTTGAAGTGTCTCTCTGGGTGACGCAAGCCCTGGTGTTGGCAGGAGCGGGAGAAGTAGCTCAGATTTCCTGTTGTTGTCTAGACAAAGGGCGCTAAGGAGCCTCGGGATGATTTACAGGCTAAGCAAAGAGAAGAGCAATATTTTCGGGGCACACCAGTTTCCAGGAGGAGTTTCCAGGAGACTCTCCAGAAGGAGAGATTTCACTTACTAGCTGCACCTGGGTAACGGGACAGTGGCACAAAACCAGTAATTTCTGGCAGACATGCTGCACAAGGTGGACCCCCAAGCCCGGGGCCTTCAGTGATAAGCCTCCGCAGCTGCCAGAACCTTAGGTTACAAATCTCACCCCGCAGTTAAGCCGGGAATGGGGGATGACAGCTGTGTGGGTTGAGACTCAAGCAGGGGAACAGCCTGCACTTGGAGAACATACAGACCTCGTGGGTACTAGCAAACTCCCTCACAGAGAAGAAAGGGTTATTGCAGCTGTCCAGGGTGCGGATCTGCAGCTAAACAAAGGCCCAGGCACGAGTGACAAGGGGCGCCCCGGCATTCTGAATTCAACATCAGAGAACCCTCTGCAGACCGGAGAGCTCCAAGCCTGTTCATCGCCGCCTGCAGTGAGAAAGCTGACATTCCGCTTGGTCACTGGAATCCAGGTGAAGCTGCACCCGGGGAAACAGCTATTGGCAACACTTACCCACCACAGGGCCAAGAGGGGCTCAGATAGAAATCCGGAGAACAGCAAAGGATGTTTTGTCCAGACTAATTCTTCCTTTTCACAGCACCTACTGAAGGAAGTTCCTGGCGGATCAACACTCACCCACACACATTCACATTAACTAAGAGTCTACACTCTCAAGCTAAGAGTCTACTAAAAAAAAAATGCGTCCAAAAACTAAATTTGGTGACAGAATGAATGAGAAAGAAAACAGCTCAGAAATCAAAGAGCCCAGAAATGGGAATTCTAGCGGGCAACGAATTTAACATAATGGTTTTGAAGAAAATGGTGATGCAGTCGATGTTCACTAGGATATAACAAAATCTTATTTAAATAAGAAAAACAATAAACAATGACTCAAACAAAAGAGGAGACAGAACTAAGGTTTAGGGAAAATGAAACCCTATGGGAACTCCAGGCTCTATTCAGGGGAAACATAAGATGATATCTAACAAAGTGGAGAGAGTGAAGGCAACCAAGCAACTAAACAAAGAAATAGTAACAGAACTTCCAGAGTCAGAGACAAGAATTTACCATAGAAGTTCTACCAAAGTTTGGGAAGTAAGATAATACCAACGCTTCTAAATGAAAAGGCATACACTGAGAAACATCCCTGTAAAATTATTGAGTTGATAATAGAGAATATTAGAGGCTGTTGCTTGGCGAAGTAACATTTGAAGGTGCCCCAATTTGACTATCAACAAATTTCTCACAGAAACTATCAGATTAGAATAGAACATATTCAAAATTCTAAAAGATTAAAAAGCTTCCAGCCAAAAATTTCTACCATGAAAAGTATCATTGAAGTATGATTGAGAAATAAAGGACTTCTTAGATAAACAAAAGGAAATGGCATTTACACATTACCAGACCCCATCACAAGAATCACAGGGGCTAAGGGGGAAAAAGGAACATTCTTTCATTGTTAGTGGGAACGTTGTAGGGTTCAGCTTCTATGGAGAATTGTATGAGATATTTCAAAAAGCACAGTTTCCATATCACCCAGTGACTTCACTTCCGGCATCTACCCCCAAACATAGAAACATTAATTTTAAAAGATATTTGCATACCACTGTTCATTATAGTGCTAACAGTAGTGAAGGCTTGGGGAAAAAAAACTAATGTTCAGTGGACGATGAAGATGAATGGATAAAGAAGTTATTATGTATACATACAATTAAAACTCTTCAGCTAAAAGAATGAAACCAATGTTTTCTGGGATTATATTGAGCTGAAGAGCATCATGTTCAGTGAAATCAGTGAAATGGAGGACATTTGTATTATATAGCAAAGTCAGAGAATAATATCAAATGGCAATCTTTTTTTTTTTTTTTTGGGGGGTCACACCCGCAATGATCAGGGGTTACTCCTGGCTCTGCACTCAGGAATTACTCCTGGCGGTGCCCAGGGGACCATATGGGGTGCCGAGGATCGAACCCGGGCCGGCATGGGCTGGCCATGTACAAGGCAACGCCCCTACCCTCTGGACTATCGCTCCAGCCCCTCAATGGCAATCTTTTGACTTAAATATACAACTCATGCTTCCAAGGAGTGAGGGACATAAGTATGCGTGGGTAGAAGTAACATAAGGACATTTGATGTACACAGTTATCTTGACTCTCTAGCATCAAAGATTCTAGGCCTTATCAGTCCTTATGATACTGCCAGTGTATCATACCACCATTCCCCTCCACACTCATCCCTTAATTTTTCAGTCTGCTTCTATGGCAAGCTCTCTCTCTCTCTCTCTCTCTCTCTCTCTCTCTCTCTCATGATGGTTTGCAATATAGACAATGAAAGGATGGAGGCACAGTGCCTCCCAAGGTCTGTTAAGACAGTTGAGACCCGGGTTCTGAACCTGGCCTAGACTATAAATAGGGGCCCCAGGAGACCATGCTGGGGGCTTCCGAACTGAAAGAGCAGCAGCTTCTGGTACCTGACCAGCATGTAGTCTATGGGGCTCCTGGTGCCTGAGCTGGATGACCAGCACCAGGGAGGAGAAGCTGCTCCTGATGCCTAGACCCGAGGGCCAACTCCAGAGCAACAGCTGGTGCCTGGTGCTTGAGCCTGAGGGCTGGCATCAAAGCGACAGGGCTACAGAGCTTCAGGGCTTCTGAGACTACCGGCAGTATGCCTTCAGGGCTTCAGGGCTCAGGACTACTGGCAGTAGGGCAACACGGAGAAACTCACAGACTTAGATATGGACTCAGTGACACAAGACATGGTAGCAAAAAGATGAGCCAAGGTCACTAGGGAAATAAATAGGGACATAGCCGAGGAGTCCAGAGAAAAGAAGCCCTAAAGAGAAAAGCCATGAGCTTTTGAAAGGCCCTAAGGAATAGGTCCTGAAAGGAGACATCCTGGGAGAGGACCAGAAACATGAAGCCTTGAACATAGACATCCGGAAGTGAGAGAACATGACAAAAGGAGCCTACACAGAAAACCCCAGAGAGAGCAGCCTGCAGGAGAATCAGACCAGAGAAGCCTACACAGAGACCCCCAGAGAGAGCAGCCTGCAGGAAAAACCGCAGAAGAGAGAGGTTCCTGCGGAGACAAGCAACTAGGTGAAACAAAGTAAACATTAAAGAATAACTTCAGTAACCTCTAGCCTTGTTGGTTATTCTGCCAAGGGATTGGGGGAATGGCTTTGGCCTGGACACACACCAGGGCCCCTAACGGACAATGAGTACTACTGGGGACCCAGCTAGGCCCCCGAGGCTTCTTCTGACCCCCCAGTAATGTTAAGGCTATGGAACCCACAGGAGGTCCCTTAAACCTAGGGCCTTGGGACCTCCATGAGGGGGAGCCACGATCCCCCTCCAATACAGTTATTTTTAAGCCTTAGCTTTATTTACTTCCTTTCAGCACTCAGTCCTTGTCCAGAGTGATCGTTTCAGCTAACCTTGTCTTAGTGGTCACACCTCTATTTTAACTTCCCTTTCCCGCAACTTGTGCAAACTTCCAAGTGTGAACCAGTCCTCCTGGCCTTCGATTCTACTGTCATTGGTTAACAGTCTCATAATACGTTTTATTTTATACATTTTATTATTATTGTCTTTTTTTTGCCTTTTTGGGCCATACTCAGCAATGCTCAAGTGTTACTCCTGCCTCTGCATTCAGAACTTGCTTCTGGCAGTGCTCAGGGAACCATATGGGATTCCAGGGATCCAACCTGGGTCAGCTGCATGAGAGACAAACACCCTACCCACCTTACTATCACTCCAGCCCCAATACATTTTTTATATCCCAAAGATGAGTGCAATCATTTTATGTCTGTCCCTCTTGCATGATACTCTCCATCTCCATCCATTTATAAGTGAATTTCATGACTTCATTTTTCGTGATGACTGTGTAGAAGGAACATGTGTAGAAGGAACATGGTCCTTCTACACAATGGAAGAACATGGTTTCTTCCATTGTGTAGAAGGAACATGGTTTCTTTATCCAGTCATCTGTTCTTGGGTATTTGTGTTGTTTCCAGATTTTTGCTATTGTGAACAATGCTTCAATGAACTTAACAGTGCAGATGGCATTTCTGCTGTGTGTTTTGGGCCTCCAGGGTATATTCCCCAAACTGTTATAGTTTGGTCACATGGAAATTCAATTCCTATTTTTTTGGGGGAACGCCAATATTGTTTTCTAAAAAGGCTGGACCAGTCGGAACTCCCACCAACAATGAAGGAAAGTCTCTTTCTCTCTGCATTCTCACCAGCACTGGTTGTTCTAATTCATTTTGATATGTGTCAGTTTTTGTGGTGTGAGATGATATCTCATTGTTGTTTTGATTTGCATCTCCCTGATGATTAGTGATGTAGAGCTTTCTTTTCTTTTTTATTTTAACATGCATTTTGGCCATTTGTATTTCTTCTTAGAGGAAGCTTCTATTCATTTCTTTTCCCCATTTTTGTGGGGTTGGACACTACATTAAATGGGGTTGTCATGGTTTCTTCATCTCCTAATTTGTTCTTTGCATATATAAATATATCTTGTTTCATGTATTGATTTCGTAGATTGCTAATTTGCTGTATTAACTTACTGTTGTTAAGAATTTTCTTTTATTCTATTTTAAAAAATTTTTTGGCTACACCTATCAAAACTCAGGGGTTACTCCTGGCTCTGTATTTTGGAATACTGGAGATTCTGGGGTGTCGTATGGGATACTGTGGATTGAACCCAAGTCAGTGGCTACAAGACAAAAATACTACTCACTGTACCTATTTGGGCAAGTAGTCACTTGATCACTTGATCAATTGAATCCTGTTATTCATTGATTTGCTCGAGCGGGCACCAGTAACATTTCCATTGGACCCTATGACGTGCCAATGTAGTCCAATGGTACCAGGTTGATTCAGGAATATGAAGAGCCTGAAACAGTTCCTTCACAAACCAGTGTATTGATGAGTACTGATGGCAGATTCTTCAGGTGTTCGGGTCTGACTTTGTCTGGGCCTGGTGCTCTTCCCTTCTTTACCGACAAAATGGCATGTCGGATTTCAGAAGGGAGAACGTTGGGAATGACATATCCATCCTGTGGAATTTGGTATGTGGGCAGGTGGACGTGGCTATCAAAGAGATCTGAGTAGAATCATGGATAATCTTCTCCATTGCCTTTCTGGAAGATGTAATAGATCCATTAGGCGTTGGAGGGCAGTCATCTTGGTCTTATAGTTGGCGAAGACAGGCAGACGGTGCGATTGCTTTTCCTGGCTTCTGTTGCATCTTCCAGTATTTCTGCTCTTCTGTCTTTGAGGTCTTCTTTTATCGTTTCTCTGCACTGCTTTGCAAGCTTGGACATTAGCATTTGGTTGTCTGAGGCTCGTTCCTTGCCACGTTGGCGAATGAGCTCCAGAGTTTTTGAAGACAGGTGTCCTTTTGTGTCTTTCTCTCTCTCGCCATTCTTCGCACAATCATAGAGGTGCTGAACCAGTTGGTTGCATTCTTCATCCATATCGTCAATGATGGTATCTGATGGTATCTTCCCATGTTGCTGCAATGGTGCCGAAGAGTTCCCAGTTGGTGGTCATTCTGGGAGTTATCTTCTTAAACTTTGCAGCCTTTTCTCCCTTTTGTGTGAAGTAGAATTTTGCACGAAGGAGACGGTGGTCCAATCCTGTTTGGAATTTGGGGATGACAGCAACAACGGTCAGACAAAACTGTCGATTGAAGATGATGTGGTCAATTTCATTGTGGAACTGTCCACCAGGAGATTCCCATGTCCAACGTTTCGCTTCAGCCTTCTGGAACTGTTAGTTCCCATGAATGGGTCTTGGTGGACATGATGAACTCAGATAGTCTCTTAACCTGTTTTTTTGCATTCTAGGCCATGGGTCCCAATGTAGAGTTCTTCAGCCGATCTTCTCGGTCCTATCTTGGCATTAAAATCACCGACTATGATCTTGTAGAAGGTGTGATTTTTTTTATAGAACTCCTCCAGTTCCATGTAGAATTTCTCAATTTCATCTTCCCTTGTATGTGGATGTTGGTGCGCAGACAATGAAGATAGAAATTGCTGGCAGTGGGCCACATCTCTTCAAGTGTAATCGTCCTATCTGGTTTGTTAGGCATTCAAGTGAATCAATGTTTAAGGCCATGTTCGTGTTGACAAGGACACCAATGCCACCAATGCCTCTTTCGTTGCATGTTCCAAGGAACAATTCTTCTCCGTGTCAAAAACAGTGTGATGCGGTTGATGCCTCCTTGTCTCAGTCAGACCAATGATGTCGTACTTGATCTTTTGCACTTGCACCATCAGATCCTCAATATATGCTTCCAATGCCAGCATACGTGCATTGAAAGTACAGACAGTTATTTTAGTCCTTCTTCGTTTTGGCAGCCTAGGTTGGCCGTGAAATTTTATCAGGCACTGCTTGTTCGCCTTTCTTACTGCTGCCATATTAAGGGCTCTTTTGGAGTCAGGAAAACAAACATTTTTGCTACTGGGTTTGGCATATGGAACACGCATCGGACAGCTTGCCAGGCTCTGCCGTGTGGGTGCTATACTCTCATTACTTTGTGGGGCTCTCTCAGAGGGGTGGGTAGAATATTCATGGTAATTTGGAGGTAAATCGGCAACGGGAAAACCTAGTATCTGCTCTGCTGGGTGTATCTGCATCTGTGGCTCAAGCATTCCTGGGCTTGAAATACTCTCCTCTGAAGGGCAGATCTCTGAAGGGTAGGTCCTTGTAGGCTGGGTTTCTGACAAGCCAGGCTGGAGACTGGCTTAATCTCTTGGGTGGAGATCTTACTAGCTACGGAGTTTGGATGGTGAAGATCACTGCCAGCAAGGTGTGGGGGTTTCTCTGGTTTCTTCTGAGGCTCTATCAGGATGGTGAACTTGGGTGGGAAGTCTCTCTCGTGGTCCGTGGAACGCAGGGAGGTTTACGGGGAAAGCTGGTATCTACTCTGCCGGGTGTATATGCGCCTGTGGCTTAAGCATTCCTGGGCTTGAAATACTCTCCTCTGAGGGGCGGGTCTCTGAAGGATGGGTTCTTTTTAGGCTGGGTTTCTGACAAGCCGGGCTGGAAACTGGCTTAATCTCTTGGATGGAGATCTTACGATCTCCACAGTAATGTACTCAAGCCCATTTTTTTTCAGTGAAATATTTAAGGTTTTTAAGGCTTTCTTTTTATATAATCATGTCATCAACAATTAGTGATATTTTAACTTATTTTCAATTTATATTTTTATTTCTTTTTTATTGCTTATATGTCAAGGAAATCCAAGACAATATTTAACAGTAGTGGAACAAATGATTCTTTGTCTTGTTCCAGAAGACTTTATTATTTTCTCCACTGATTATGATGCTGGTCTTTGTTTTGTTATAAAAGGATATTAGTATCTTGAATTTATGTTCCTTCTATCTCTGTTTGGTGAGTGTTTTTTATCATGAACATTTACTGAATCTTGTCTAAAATCCTTTTTTAAATTATTTTATCACACCAACTTTAGATATACAATTACAAGATGCTTATGTTTGAGTTTGGTTCAACAGTGTTCCAACACCCATCCCTACACCCGTGCCCATCTCCCATCACCAATGTTCCCACCTCCCTCCCCTCTCCTAGCCCACCTCCATGGTGGGTTGTGTATCTCCCTTTGCTCTATCTCTCTCTCCTTCTCCCTTCCCTTTCTTACACCATATGGGTTGTAGTATATTCTAGGATATGATTGGTTCCATTAGTTTGATGTACTGCATGGACAAAGTGGCTGTGCAACTCGGTAAAGCTACCTCCCCCATGTCTGAGTCTCCTCTTGATGGCTTATCCCCCTGAGGCAGTTCATGGGTGGGGCCACTGGGCCTCTTGGACGAGCCAGAGATGGGCCCCAGCTCCATCTCGTGAGTGCCTGGTGACTTCTGCCTCCGAGAGCGGCCTACCTGGTCTTGAACTTGGCTACTCTATTAATCTGGTCTTATGATCAGCGTCTCTCCTGGGTGGTCTCTGATGTGATGTGGTGTCCAGACAGCAAAAATGCCAGCTATTGTGATGGGCAAGTCTCATCTGGCTGCTTCCAAGGCCCCACAGAGGTGATGGATGGACCCACTCCCAAAACCCATCTTGCCTTCTGGGAGCCTCATGGTCAGTTGAGCTAGGGGAGAGCCAAATGCCAGCTCTCCCCATTGTGTCTGAGTCTCTGCCTGAGGTGGCTGGTCGCCCTGGGGCAGATTTTGGGCAGGGCCACTGGGCCTCTGGGATGAGACAGAGAGGGGATTGTCTAAAATCTATCTCAGCATCAATTGATATGTTTCTATGATTTTTGTGTTTCTTCTGTTGATTGCATTAATTCTGTATTGCATTAATCTTCTGTATTGCATTAATTGATTTACATATATTGAACCATCTCTGCATACCTGAGTGAACCCATTTGGTCAGGGTGTATGATCATTTAATTTTTATTTTTTAAATTAAAACATTTTATTATACCACCATGAAGCATACAATTACAAAGCTGTTTATGATTGGGTTTCAGTCAAACAGTGTTCCAGCACCCATCCCTCCACCAGTGCACCCTTCTGAACACCGGTGTCCTCAGATTCCCTCCTCCCCCCCCCCCAGCCTCCCTTCTCCTCCTGATCCTGTTCCTGCTCCTGGTCCTGTTCCTGCTCCTGGTACTGTTCCTGCATATGCTCCTCCTCCTCCTCCTCCTCCTCCGCCTCCTCCTCCTCCTCCTCCTCCTCCTCCTCCTCCTCCTTCTTCTTCTTCTTTTTCTTCTCCTTTTCCTCCTCCTCCTCCTCTTTCTCTTCTTCCTTCTTTTTGCTTCTTCTTTCTTCCTTATTTCTCTATCTCCTCTCCTTTCTGTCTCCCTTCTTTTCCTGGCTGAAATTTTTTTGGGCACTGTTAGAGGGAGGTGTGCCAGCTCCCACCTTAATGAAACCCCACCAGCCACTCCCACATCCCATAGACACCGCAGTGCCTTGGGCTGGAGTCCACCGTCTTAGGACTAAGCTCCATAAATAACCTAATCTGCTGAAAACTTCAGGTACACAGGATTTTGGGCTGAAAACTTTAGGCCTTCTCAGAGTCAGAATGGGTGACCTCCATAGTTCTGAAAGACCTGGTAGCCATGCCACTGCTGTTATGCAAGCTCAGCTACTGGCCTTGTTCCAGAGACTCATAAATAAATCTCAGAAGAGATCAGAAATTTCTCTGACAAACGTTCCTGGATGAGAACTCTGGGTGATTTTTGGAAGTAGGTTGGCCAGTGCCTACCCTAACAAAGCCCTGGCAGCTCTTCCCTACACCGAAAGCTGCTGCCATGCCTCAGGTCAGATTGCCCAGTTCTGGATTTTCTGGATTTTCTGGATTTTCTGGAGCAACATCTCCAAACTCTACAACACTGATATCCCAGTGAAAGCATACTGTTGCAGGACACCTAAAAGCCTAGGTCTCTGCATCTGCCCTGGATTGCCTCCTGCCGGTCACTTCATAGATAAGGGGTAGTCTAATTGTGGCAGTTTATCTGACCATGTAATCTGTACTGGCTGGTATAAATATTCTCTCATGCTACCACAATCATCGTGGGACTAACTAGATCTTACCAGCATATTTTCCTGGCCATGTTGGATCTCTAAGTAATTAGACCAGAGAGAAATGCTGTTTGCCTCGAAGCAAGCAAGCATGGCTCCCCTGATAACTCAAAGGCAACTAAAATACAAAACAACCGTGAAGTAGACGAGACTCTTGTGAAGGCTTGGAGAAATATTTAACTGGCATTAGTATTGGTCTTTGGTACAGAGACATGCCATCTCAGAAACCCCTTCTCTACCCTATAAAGGCAATTCCAGGCAGATCTTGGCTCAAGATATTAGGTGAGGTGCTGGGAGAAATTACCTGAGAGCATTTGATCCTTCCTGCCAGGGGAAGTTACATTTAGCTTTTAGCTTCTCCCAGCTCTGCTAGGAGGCTTTTAATTAGCTCTGGGTCCTTGTAAACAACCAGATGGTCTCTTGAAGTTGCAACATTCTATGGAGCTGTTTTCCTGTTTTCATCTCTATATAGCCCAGCCCAGGATGGGCTGGGCTGGGGAGTTTGGGCGGATTTCTAGCTATAAAATAAGCTGCAAGAAGAAAGAAGCTCTCTCCTTTTTCCCCTTTTGCCATTTCAGCTTCCCTTGGTGTTTTGCTTCTCCGTCCTCTCCATTCTCTGTTGGGTCCTCAACACGTGGTGGCTGCCATCTTGGCCTACATCTGGCTGGGGCCTAGCTGGGAACCCAGAGTCCGGAGGTTTTCCCTGATCTTGGATTGTATATTGGATCCTGTGATAGTAAAGCCCTTTTAAAACTGCATCGGATTCCTGAGTCTTCATCGATTCCCTGCTGGCTTCGGAGGTAGAAGGGAAACTCTCTTCCCGACACTGTCTGGGACCCCGGTGGCGCTCCCAGACATCTGACTCCGAACGTGGGGCATGAACCCATGACCCTTAGATTAAGAGTCTCATGCTCTACCGATGAGGAACTTCGCCACCCTGATACATTTACTATCCCATGTATCTGGCCCGTAATGTGGGTGAGTGATTCTGCATATGTAGTTGGTTTATTTCCTCGAATTGTCACTGCATTTTTTTAAAATTTTTTATTTTTACAATTACAAAGATATACAATTAAAAAGTTCATATTTGGGTTTTGGTCATACAGTGTTCCAGCACCCATCCCGCCACCAGTGTCCATCTCCCACCACCAACGTCCCCGGTTCACTCCCCTCTCCCCAGTCCTCCTCCATGGCAGGTTTTTATTTCTTTCCCTTTCTCTCTCTTTTTCTCTTTTCCTTCCCCTCCAGACTATGGATTACAGAACATACATTAAAGGGTTGTCATGTGTATCTTTTTGCCTCTATTTAGTGCTCAGTTCTAGGATGGCATTAGTACCCTCGACAATTGTTAGCACACTGTTCCATTTTCTGTCTTACCTAGCCTCTGACTCCCACACGTTTTTGATAATCTTCACCTTTGACAAGACCTCCTGATATATGTTTCACTTGACCTTGGATATTGGTATCTTAATATGTACATATATATTTATGTTATGCATATAAATGCAGTCATTCTGTATCTGTCTCTCTCCTTCTGGCTAATTTCACTCAACATAATCTTCTCCATGTCCATCCATTTATAGGCAAATTTTATAACTTCATTTCTCCTAACCGCTGCATAGTATTCCATTGTGTAGATGTACCAAAGCTTCTTTATCCAGTCATCGATTTTCGGGCACTCTGGTTGCTTCCAGATTCTGGCTATTGTGAATAATGCTGCTATGAACATAAAAGTAGGTATGGTGATTCGCTGCATATTTTTGGCTTCCCAGAGTAGATTCCCAGGAGTGGTATCATGATCACGATCACGATCTTCCCGTTGATCATCTATTTGCTAGAGCGGGCACCAGTAATATCTCCATATGTCCTGTCGCATGTCAGTAGAGCCAGGGGCATTGGCTTGCTACAGGAACATAAAGAGCCTCAAACCATTATATTAGGTCATGGGAATGACCTAATATAATTGTTACTGGAATTTGCATATCAAATACAACACGAGAAGCTTGCCAGGCTTGCCAAGCGGGAGGCAAATTCTTCTAAACACCTCCAAATAAAGCATTAATTGATGAGCCACGAGGCTGCTGTGGCTGTGCGAACTGGCTGTGATAGGCTGGTCTGCTGGGTGGAGTTCTGACGAGAGGGAAGACCAAATGTGGAAAACGGCGGCCAAATGTGGAAAATGAGTGATATGGCTGGGTCAAATGGGAGTTCAATTTCTAGTCTTTTGGAGGAAAGTCCATAATGTTTTCCAGAAAGGCTGTACCAGCCGGCGTTCCCACCAACAATGGATGAGTGTCCCCTTTCCCCACATCCACGCCAGCACTTGTTGTTCTTGCTCTTTTGAATATGTGCCAGTCTTTGTGGTGTAAAGTGGTATCTCATTGTTGTTTTGATTTGCATCTCTCTGATGATTAGTGATGATGAGCATTTTTTCATATGTTTTTTGGCCATTCGAATTTCTTCCTTGCTGAAGTTTCTGTTCATTTCTTCTCCCCATTTTTTGATGGGGTTGTTTGTTTTCTTCTTGTAAAGTTCAACCAGTGCCTGATAGATCCTGGATATTTACCCCTTATCAGATGAGTATTGGGTGAATATTCTTTCCCATTTTGTGGACTGCTTTTGTATCTTAGTCACTGTTTCTTTTGAGGTGCAGAAGCTTTTTAGTTTCATGTAGTCCCATATGTTTATCTTTTCTTCTAGTTGCTTTGTTAGTGATGTTTCACCTTTGAAGATGCCTTTAGCTTCAATGTCGTGGAGGGTTTTTCCTATATTTTCTTCAATATACTTTATGGATTCAAGTCTGATATTGAGATCTTTAATCCATTTTGATCTGGTTTTTTGTGCTTGATGTTAGACACAGGTCCAAATTCATTGTTTTACATGTCGCTGCCCAGTTTTCCCAACATCACTTGTTGAAGAGGCTTTCCTTACTCCATTTTAGACTCGTTGCACCTTTATCAAAGATTAAATGATCATGTGTTTGAGGTTGGGTGTCAGGATACTCAATTCTATTCTATAGGTCCACAGGTCTGTTTTTATTCCAATACCATGCTGTTTTAATTGCTACTGCCTTGTAGTACAGTTTGAAGTTGGGAAAGGTGATGCCTCCCATCTTTTTCCCTAGGATTGCTTTAGCTATCCTTGGGGTTTTTTTTTCCATACAAATTTCAGGAGTCATGAGTATCCTTATAGGGACTGCATTGAATCTGTACAGAGCTCTAGGGAGTATTACCATTTTGACAATGTTGACTCTCCCCATCCATGAGCAGGGACTATGTTTCCATTTCCTTGTGTCCTCTTTTATCTCTTGGAGCAGTGTCTTGTAGTTTTCTTCCGTACAGGTCCTTTACACACTTGGGTAAGTTGATTCCTAGGTATTTGATTTTCTGTGGCACAATTTGAATGGAATTATTTCCCTTAGTATCCCTTTCTTCTATTTCGTTATTTGTATATAGGAAAGCCACTGACATTTGGGTGTTGATTTTGTATCCTGCCACCTTACTATATGCATCTATTGTTTCTAAGAGTTTTTTGGTAGAGAGCTTAGAGTTCTCTAGGTAGAATATCATGTCATCTGCAAATAATGATAGCTTGACTTCTTCCTTGCCTATCTGGATGCCCTTGATGTCCTTTTCTTCTCTGATTGCTATGGCAAGTACTTCCAGTACTCTATTGAATAAAAGAGATGAGAGTGGGCAACCTTGTCTTGTCCCTGATCTCAGGGGGAAGGCGTTCAACTTTTCCCCCATTTAGAATGATGCTCGCTGTGGGCTTTTGGTAGATGGCTGTAACTATTTTGAGGAAAGTCCCTTCAATTCCCATTTTCTGGAGGGTTTTAATCATGTACGGGTGCTGGATCTTGTCAAATGCTTTCTCTGCATCTATTGATAGGATCATATGGTTTTTATTTTTTCTTTTATTGATGTGATGTATTATGTTGATTGACATTTGTGTTTGGGCAGACCTTTAATTACTGTTTCTATTTCCTCGATGGTGATAGGCTTATTCAGGTATTGGACGTCTTCTTGTTTCAGCTCTGGGAGGTTATAGGACTTCAAGAATTTATCTATTTCTTCTAGATTCTCATGTTTCATGGCATACAGGCTCTCAGAGTAATCTCTGGTGATCTTTTGGATTTCTGTGATTTCTGTTGTTATGTCACCATTTTTATTTCTGATTCTGTTTATTTGGGTTCTCTCTTTCCCTGTCCTTACAAGTCTTGCCAATGGTTTGTCAATCTTTTTTTTTTTCAAAAATCCAGCTCTTGCTTTCATTAATCTTTTGTATTGTTTTTTTTTTGTTTGTTTTTGTTTTTGGTTTCCAACTCATTGATTTCCTCTCTAAGTTTTATTATGTCCTTTTTCATGCCTGGGTTGGGCTCCTTTTTGTTGGTCTTTTTCTAATGTCTTCAGCTCTATAGTCAGGTTATTTATGTGGGCCCTTTCTTGTTTCCTGATGAATGCTTGCAGATCTATAAACTTCCCTCTTAACACGGCTTTTGGTTTGTCCCACAAGTTCTTATAATTGGTGTCTTCATTTTAATTTGTTTCCAGAAATCTTTGGATTTCATGTTTGATTTCTTCTATGACCCATTTGTTGTTCAGGAGTGAGCTTTTCAGTTTCCAGGTGTTTGGTTTGACTCCCTGTTTCTGTGTACGGTTAACTTCCATTTTCAGTGCATCATGGTCTGAAAAGATAGCTGACACAATTTCTATCTTTTTATTTTATTGAGGTATGCTTTGTGGCTCAGCATGTGGTCTATCTTGGAGAATGTTCCATGTGCACTAGAGAAAAATGTGTATTCAGCTTTTTTTGGCATGAAAAGCCCTGTATATATTGACTAGTTCTCTTTCTTCCATTTCTTCCTTGAGGGCCAATATTTCCTTGGTGAGTTTCAGTCTTGTTGATCTAGCCATCATTGATAGAACAGTGTTGAAGTCTCTAACTATTATTGTGCTACTGTTAATGTCTTCTTTGAGGTCTCTTAGCAGTTGTTTTATGTATTTTTCTGGCCCCTCGTTGCATGCATATATGTTTAGTAGTGTAATTTCTTCCTGGTGTACATACCCCTTAAGTAATAAGAAATGGCCTTCATTGTCCCTTCTAACCTTTTTTCAGCCTGAAGTCTATATTATCTGATACTAATATGGCCACACCAGCCTTTTGGAGGAGTTGTTTGCATGGAGAATGGTCTTCCAACCTTTGACTTTGAGTCTGTGTTTGTTCTGATTATTCAGATGTGTTTCTTGTAGACAGCAGAATGTTGGGTTCAATTTTTAATCCATTTTGTCACTCTGTGTCTCTAAATTGGTGCATTTAGACCATTGACATTGAGAGAGATTATTGTTTTCGGATTTTGTGCCATCTCTCTGTTTGTGCTTGATGTGCTTATGGGTTTGGTCAGCATTACAGTAGACCCTTCAGTCCTTCTTTTAAAGTTGGTTTTGAGTCCATGAAGTTCCTGAGTTGTTGCTTATCCATGAAGTTGTGTATCTTTCCTTCATATCTGAATGTGATTCTGGCCAGGTAAAGAATTCTTGGTGAGGCCTGCAGTTCATTGAGCCTTTTCACAATATCCCACCATTGATTTCGGGCTCGGAGTGTTTCATCAGAGAAGTCTGCTGTAAATCTTAGAGATGTTCCTTTCTATGTGATTTCCTTGTTTGATCTTGCTGCTTTCAGTATTCTATCTCTATCTATAGTATTTGTCATTTTAATTAAGATGTGTCTTGGAGTATTCTTGTTGGGGTTTCTTTTAGCTGATAATCTACGGGCCTCTTGGATCTTGAGGCAAGCGTTCTTTAGTTCCGGGAACTTCTCAGCAATTATGGCTTTGACAGTTACTTCTTCATCAGGGTTTTCTTCTTGGCCTTCTGGGACCCCAATGATCCGTATGTTGTTTCTTCTGGCTTCATCCCGATTATCTCTTGTTTTCTGTTCGGTAATTGTGAGTCTTTTTTCTATCTTCTGGTGTTGTGTAGAGAATCTTTGGAATTCATCCCCGAGATCACTAATTCTTTCTTCATTAGCTATTATTCTGCTATACTGGCTTTCCACTGTGTTTTTCATTTCATTTACCTCATTTTTAATATCTGTCATTTCCATTTGCATTTTCCTCACTTCTTCTCTCATGTCCTCTTGTATTTTATTGATTTTGCATTCCATTGCTTCTTTGAATTCCTTGTGACTCCTTAACATTTCTTTCCGAAATTCCTTATCAGAGAGGTTATACAACTCATTGGTATTGCTTGGCTCATCTGGACTAGTGACTTCACTCACAGAGCTTGATGGAATTTTGCGTTGCTTTACCATTAAGACTATTGTAGGTTGCAAATGTGGGGTCTTGGGTGACTAGATAGTACAGTTAGTAGGTGTCTGGTCTGTTTGCAGAGTTTGGGTGGGTAGCAAGGATGTAGGAACCAAGGTTCATGTTACTTCATGCAAGATAGGTAGTAAGAGGGCCGTCGCCGGACGCTAGTGGGGTCCGTGCGGTTTTGAGTTCTGGGGTGTTCCCAGAAGCGCAGGGCCCAAGGGGTCGGGGTGAAACCACGGCAGTTTGCCTTGGTTCCCGCTGATGGAGTTTCCGCTCTTCCCTGGGGCAACTTGGGTCCGCAGAGACTCAGGAGTCACACACACACCTGTGGGGGAGATTGCAGCCGTTCCCGGATGCTGACACTGCTTTTTTAAATGCCCATAAACCTATAACTCAGGAGCTACTCCATAAACTACAATATCTCCTCCGAAAAGAACACTCCCTATATACATCTCCCACATTCTTTCTCACAGCCGAGTCCCCGGGCCGATGGTTTGAGGAAATGAAACAGCAGATCTCTTGGGAGCACCAGTATTTAAATTAGCTGAGGAAGAGCACCAGACTCTTCGTACAAATGCCCGCCGCTTTCATGTAACACCATGGCATCCCATGGAGACAAGCTAGACAAATTGTTGGCAACTGATTCTGTCTGTGCTCCTTTACATTGTACATCTCATGTGGCAGAAGCAAATCCTAGAGGTTTACAGACAAACCAATTGTGGCAGATCGATATAACTCATACCAACTTATTTCCCAACAAACCTTTCCTTCATGTGGTCATTGATACATATTCTCAGTTCATACGGGCTGTTCCTATGACGTCTGAAAGAGCTAAATCTGTTTGTTCATTTTTACTCTCCGTCATGGGTATTCCCCATACCATAAAAACAGATAACGGTCCTGCTTACACTAGCAAAACCTTCAAATCCTTTTGCGAGGAATGGCAGACCAAACATATTACAGGAATTCCATATAATCCACAAGGACAAGGGAATTGTTGAACGTGCTCACAGAACGCTTAAAACTCAGTTATTAAAGCAACGAAAAACAAGTATGCCTCCAATGGATTCTTTATCTTTAACATTATTCACCTTAAATTTCTTAAATATACCTCAAGGAGATCCCTATACCGCGGCTGAACGTCACTTTCAAGAAAATATGCAAACTCAAAAACAGTCAATTCACCTATCTGGGTGAAAATTGATGATAAATGGATTGCAGTTCACCTCCCTCATTCGGGGAAGAGGTTATGCTTTCATTTCTACAGATGATAACCCTGCCAAGAAACTCTGGGTTCCTCTGCAATTTGTTAAGACTAGAATTCTCCAAGAATCAGAAAACAACTAATTATTTCCATATAATGTCTTAAATTTTAAATTGCAAGTTGTTGTTTAAACCTCCTGGATTGGTTCATTTTATTTTATTTTATTTTATTTTTTTTTTTGATCAAGTGATTTTTAATTAATTGAGTTCTGTGGTTTACAATACTGGTGATAACGGTTTCTTCTGCACATAATTCCAGCTCACACCCCCTCCCTTCCCCAAGGAGCCAAAGGCCCACCCTTTCGGCCTCCAACCTCCTCGCACCAACTCAATTGTGTGGGTCAGTTCTCCCACCGTGTTACCTTTGACCCTTGGTTGCTACCTTGCTGTGCATCTCAGTGAGAGACATAACTCTGTATCTATGATGACAGTCCTCTAGCAGAATTTCCTTTGACAAATGTTTTCTTTCCAATGCAGCTTGCTTTCTATTTTTTTTTTTGACAATGGATTTCACAAAGCAGAAAAAAATTAATTAACTTCAGTCTAGCAATTAATTTTTTCGTAGACTAGACCTTTGCTGTTCTATTGAAAAAGTCATCATCAAGGCCCAGATTATCCCAAATTTCTTTTTATTTTATTGACTATACATCTTAGTTTGTGTTTATATCTAGGTCTTTAATCAAGTTATACTCAATTCTTTGTAAAGGAGGAAGAGCTGTATCTAGGGTAACTAGATACAGAATTATACGTGAATTCTAATCTCTCAAACAGTTTTTTGGAAAACACATTTTTCTCCTTTGTATTTTGTCAAAGATAAATTAGCTATATTTACAGGAGCCTGCATCTGAGCTATTTGTGGATACTAATGTAAATGGTAAAAAAATTTTTTTAAAATTTCAAATTAAGTTTGTTCATTGATCGCATTTAGGGAAGAGATCAACTGTCATATATCAATCTTGTACCCTTTCACTGTGGTATAATTTTTTATTAGTTCTAAGAATTTATTCTTCAGTTCTTTTTTTATTTTCTTTCTTTTTTTTTTTTTCTTTTTTGGGTCACACCCGGCGATGCTCAGGGGTTACTCCTGGCTCTGCACTCAGGAATTACTCCTGGCGTTGCTCAGCAGACCATATGGGATGCCGCGGATCGAACCCGGGCCAGCATGGGCCGGCCACGCGCAAGGCAAACGCCCTACCTGCTGGCCTATCGCTCCGGCCCCCATCTTTTTTTTATTTTTCTTTTTTTTTTTTTTTTCTTTTTTTTATTTTTTTCTTTTTTTTTTTTTTTAATTTTATTATGTTCCCCCCCAAATATCATTACACCATTTTAGACATACAATTGAAAGATGCTCATGTAGAGTTTTGGATCCACAGTGTTCCAACACCCATCCCTCCACCCAAACCCATCTACCATCACCAACGTCCCCACCTCCCTCCCCCTCCCCCCCCCCAACCACCCGGCAGATTCTGTATGTCATCTCCTTCTTCTCTATATCTCCTTCCCGACAAACCTTCCTGCTCTTCGTGGAATACAGTGCATTAAATGACATTACTGTTTCACTATTTTAGTGGACCGTGGCCGCTTGCCCTCCCTCGGGATCCCATCGTCAGCTGGGCTCGGCGCGAGCCGGGCTCCAGTCTCCCCAGCCGATTGCGCAGCTCTGCATATTGGTTCCCGGGCAGTTCCTGGGCGGGTCCACCAGGCTCGGCAAAATGGAGGAGGGGGAATGGCTTAACCCTGACTCCATCTGGCGAATTCCCAGTGATTCCCGCTTCTGGGAGCCGCCTACCTGGGCTCGAACTGGTCTTGCTCAGTTGATCTGGTCGTGGGTCAGTTTCTCAGCGTCCGGACAGTGAAGATGGTGGCTAGTGTGATGGGCGAGTTTCATCTGGCTGCTTCCGGGACCCCCAGAGGCGATGGGCCAACACCCAAAACCCATCTGCCCTCCTCGGGATCCCATCGTCAGCTGGGCTCGGCGCGCGAGCCGGGCTCCAGTCTCCCCAGCCGCTTGGCAGCTCTGCATACTGGTTCCCGGGCAGTTCCTGGGCGGGTCCACCAGGCTCGGCAAAATGGAGGAGGGGGAGTGGCTTAACCCTGACTCCATCTGGCGAATTCCCAGTGATTCCCGCTTCTGGGAGCCGCCTACCTGGGCTCGAACTGGTCTTGCTCAGTTGATCTGGTCGTGGGTCAGTTTCTCAGTGTCCGGACAGTGAAGATGGTGGCTAGTGTGATGGGCGAAGTTTCATCTGGCTGCTTCCGGGACCCCCAGAGGCGATGGGCCAACACCCAAAACCCATCTGGCCTCCTCGGGATCCCATCGTCAGCTGGGCTCGGCGCGAGCCGGGCTCCAGTCTCCCCAGCTGCTTGCGCAGCTCTGCATACTGGTTCCCGGGCAGTTGGATTGGTTCATTTTAATAATAATCTTGTTTTGCAGCCTGTTGATCATGGTTCATGTCTAATATCTTGCCTTACAGCCTAAATGCTTTCTTCCTTATGAAAAAAAAAGGTGGAAAAATGGATGGAATACGAGCATAGTGCTCAATGTCAAAATGTTTCAAGGATTAATGTTAAGAGTTTCCTTTTTAAATGTTTTTGCTCACAGGTGTTTGCAGAAAAGTACTTGGATTCTGCAGACTCCTTCTATGATACTCGTGGCTTTGGACTCTGATCACAGTGCTCATTATAAAAAGTTTGCTAAATCAGTGAAAAAGGTTTTTCTAATGATTCTATTCACAGGAAAAGACACATCTTCACCATCATTTGCCGGCTTTATATTCATGAAGCGCTTGATTCGTTACCATTTATCACCCTAGATGGGTCATATATACAGCTGTAGTATATTGATCGATCAAATGTGTGTGTGCGTGTGTGTGCATGTGGTTGCCACCGTTATGTTTTTTGATTAATGTTGTGTCTATGTTTATGTCTCAACTATTCTCAATTTCAGACCACTACAAACCTCTATTAAATTCATCAGCTCTCCTGACCTACTAGACTCATCAATTTTGAATTCATCAATTTTCATACTTCCCTGCTCCACCCGTGTTGGAGCTTCTTTATGTTCTTCTCTCCATCCCAGACTTGAATTCCTGCCAAAGCCTTAAAAATCTCTATTTGTGATTAATCTCGAAAAGTGTTTTTTGTCTCACCTAAAATTAAGCTACAGGTACAGTTATCGGTGCCAGTGTTCCCTTGCTGAAGAAGCCTTGCAAGATGCCTGTACCACAGATCCAGACACCTGTTCCAGTGCTCGAGACTCTTGTCCCAGTGTTCCTGAGACCTGATCCAGTGTTCCTGACAATTCAACGAGTTCCTAATCGCTGCTCTCCAGAGATTCATACTCATATGATCACTATTGCTGTTCCAGAAGTAGCCCCATAGACTTTGTTCCAGACACCTGACTTTACATAAAATATGGGAAATTGACTCTCACAAATTATGGACAGTGCAAACTATAGTCGGTTATAATCAGACAGCTAGAAACACTTTGTAATAAACGTTGCTTTGGGTCCAAACACAAGTTAGGATCCTAAAGTAACATGTATTATCATTTTGTAATTGGAATTGTTTTTTCTTATCTTAATTTTCTATAAGTTACTGAATATTTTGTACTTTTTCAATTTTTTATAGTAAACTAATCAGGGGAGTTGTTGCAGGACACCTAAAAGCCTAGGCCTCTGCATCTGCCCTGGATTGCCTCCTCCTGGTCACTTCATAGATAAGGTATACTCCCGACAGCATGCCATATTGAATGGAAATGTAATGCAAATGACAACTAATCTCCACTAATAAAAATATTAACACAGAATACTTAATCTGCAAGGACTGCTTAATAAAATCTCAGTCAAGGACTTAACATACCCATGGCGAGTTTCAACAATTTTCTCTGATTTTCTTCTATAGAAATATTCCTTGATGATCCATTTAGTCATTTAGTGGTAACAAGCAATATAAAATAAATTATGAGGGTCTACTATGGGGTGGCTTGAATGTGATTAGCAAAATAGAGACAGTGGCGAAGGGAAGGTGACAATGGTGGTTGGATGGGTATTGGAATATTAAATGCCTGTAACAAATCATCATGAACGACTTTGTAAACCATGGTGTTAAAATAAGTGGGGAAAAATAAAATTAAAAAAGTCAACTGGGGGCTGGAGTGATAGCACAGCAAGTAGGGCATTTGTCTTATATACGACAGACCCAGGTTCGATCCCCAGCATCCCATATGGTCCCCTGAGCTCCACCAGGAGTAATTCCTGAGCAAATAGCCAGGAGTAATCCCTGAGCATTGCTGGGTGTGACCCAAAATGCAAAAAAAAAAAATCAACTACCCATACATATAAAGTTTCGTCCTTGGATATTCTCATTTTTGTGACTTTTTAGTCTACTAATAGTTTGTATGATTGTCTTCACCATGTGTCAGTGTTTACTGTGAAATTTCAATTGTCTCTTGGGTCAGTGGAATATTAGATTTTATTTCTTGATCAATCCAGCCATTCTGTGCATGTTGATAGGAGTGTTCTGTCCATTGATATTTAGAGAAATTATTAATGTGAAGGAATTTATTAACATTTTTCTATGAAAAATTTTATTTCTTTTTATCATTTGATGCTTGTATATTTTAATACAATTCTCTTGAGTAGTAGTTGCAGAATTATTTAGATGTGGCAAATGTCTATGTCTATTGTTTGTCTGAGAATGTTTTATCACTCATATGTGAGTGAAAGCCTTGCAGAGTAGAGGATTCCTGAGTAAAGGTTCTTGTCACTCAATACTTTGATCAAAATCTGTTCCCTTCTTGCTTGTTGAGTTTTGTTTTAGAAATCTGATGTAAATTCTATGTTGTTTTCTTAGTATTTAACATTTTGCTTCTCTCTTGCCACTTTAAGAACTTTATTTAGTTCTTCCCATTCTGATGACAGCGTGTCTCGGTGTTGTTCTGTTTGAGTTTATTTTGTTTGGCCCTTTTGTCCTCCTGGGTCAGTGCACAAGGCTCCCTCCTCAGACTGGGTACATTCTCAGCATTTACTTCTACCATCAATGTTTCTTCCTCTAGCTTTCTTTCCTCTCCTGGGATTTCTAAGTTTTGGAGGATGTTCCTTTTTGTTGCCCATTAAAATATTACGTTCTCTTCTTTTCTTTTAAAAAGCATTTTCTATTGTTTTTTTTCCTTGTTAATGATATAATTTGTAATGCCCTCAAACTTATATTTCAATATTTTTCTTCCATTCTACTACCAAGTTCTGCTACTTTATTCTTTAGAACCTTTATTTCTGTTTCAATGGTTATAATTTTTCATATTTTTTAAAGTTTATTGACTATGTCTTCCAGTTATTTCTTCAGTTCAGTAAGCATTGAGAGCAGTGTTACTCTAGAGTCATTCAAGCAGTGTCAAAAGTTCTATGTGTTTAAAGATTTTCCCAGGCTTCTGTCTACATCTGTTGAACTAACTGCCTATTTTTCCATTATTCTTGTTGCTTCGTAGGTTCTAAAGGTGGAGTTCTGAAAAGAGTTCTGAAAGGCAATGTTCTCATAGGTCACAATATCTGTCCGTTCTCATAGGCTAGAGCCTGTAACTGCTGATTTCTGCCAACCACAAATGCCTTGTGATGGTTCCTTAAATATTTGTAAGGCCATTCTGGTGCCTGTGACTCTATTTATATGCCCCAACATAGCAGGGGCTTTGTGGCATCTGTGCCCTATAGCTGCTATAGCACCAAGATCTAACCGGCCTGGGCTCTGACCCAGCGTTCATAACTCTGGTGTCTGGCAGCTGCTGTGATGTTATGGTCCAACTCACTTGGGCAATGACTCAAGTTACCGATTCATATATGGAAACTCGGTCATCCACTGAGCTGACCTTCACAGCTACTAGGGGTTTTGCATCTGCCAGTACCATTTCAAGGTAGCTGCTCCAAACCAATGTTTGATGCTAGGGGTGCCCTTCAGGGTGGTTGGTATCGTTGTGCTCTAAACTGGCAACTCCCAGTCGCTTCTCAGGAATGGCTGCTCCCAGCTGTGGCCTGGGACAACTGTAGGCTGTGTGTGCTAGATCCCGCCAACTCCTAGTTTCTATCTGGCACTGCGGGTACAGGCACAAAACCAAGCCTTTGTGTAGTTGCCCTCTGTCTTAATGAAAATTAAGGCTGGTGTGCCCTCTTTGGGGCAGCCTCTTCGGTTCCTAGCTGACAGGTTGTTGGAACCTGAAGGTTGTTGGAACCTGTTGGGGCAAAACACAGACTCTGAGCTTGCTTGGGTGGGGTTGAATCTGTGCCTGGAGGGGATGGAGCAGAGGGAGGGACCCTGCTGTGAGGCGCCCCGGCCAGGTGGCTTCAGAAGCTCTGACACTGCAACTTCTGCGATCAATACAGGAATAGATTCCGGAGAATTCCTAATCAACTGTCAGCAGGAGTCAGAGAGGGGATGGGTTGCATCAGCTCAGCAGGCAGGGCCTCTGGGCCCCAGCCAAGACTGCACCTCTGTGGGTGCCCATCTCATCTCGCTGGGGAGCGGCAACACAGCCAGCGCAGCGTGGCACTGCCTTTTGTTCCCTCCTCCCTAGTCAGTGCTTTCTGCGTGGGTTGGGACCTGCAGTCCCTTTTCTCTTTCAGTTTCTGCTTCTCACCTTCACCCCCAGAGAAGGAAGAGCTCCGTAGCGCTGGATGTCCGCCGCGTGGCAGTCCAGAATTGATTCTACCTGAGGTGTTTTCTGGGTTTTCTTTGTTTGTTTTTGCAGTGAATTTTCTCAGCAAGACCCATGGGGGATGCTATGCTCAAATCAGTTTTTTTTTTTTGGGGGTTCACACCTGGCCTTTTTTTAGTTTACTGTTGGTTCTCTGCTCAGGGACCACTCCTGGAGAGCTCGGGGCCCATATGTGGAGCCAGGGATCAAACCAGGATATGTCACATGCAGGGCAAGCTCTCGCCAGACTGCAGCTCTGGCCCTCAGTTCAGTTCTGAAAGCTTTCGTGGCGTTGACGACACAGGTGAGCAGAGTGCACGGTGTTGCGATATTGCTTTTTTCTGGTCATCTTAGCCCCACCCCCCTTTCATACTTGATATTTTATATTTGATTCATAAACCCATAGGTTTTAATTTTATCCAGAAGATTTCTTCAGAAGATGTTCAGTAGTACATATAACCCTTTAAAACATTTGAACGCATGCGTAACACAAATGCATCTTGATGTACGTTGACAAGGAATGAGTGATTGAGTGAAATTATTATCAAGAGAATACGAAGAAAAAAATAAAAAGAGAAAGATATGCTTCTTTCCTCAAAAACATCTTTTAATTCAATTGAAATAGATTAATACGCAGGTTTATTCATGCTCTCCTTAAGTAGACCATTACTGCAAAACCTCTTAGAAACTAAAATGGAGGCTGGAGCTACAGCACAGCGGGTAGGGCGTTTGCCTTTATGTGGTCAACCCAATTTCCATCCCCAGCATCCCATATGGTCCCGGGCTCTGCGGAGTAATTCCTGATGCAGAGTTGTAACCCAGGCACATTGCCGGGTGTGTCCCCTCCCCTCCATACACACGAAAGAAAAAAAAAAACTGAAATGGTGTAATGCAAAGAAACAATCCTCTTTAACTTATATGGGAAAACGTTTTTGAGTATTCACAGACTCCAAAAAATACCATTCCAGACTCATACCAAATAACACAGAAACCCCAAAATAAACTTAGCTACAGTTGGAAGCAATTCTGGTGCAGGGATGCAGTTTGAGCAGCATAGTTTTCCGGGAAGACGCTTGAAAGGAAATTCTTACCCATCAGCGTGCACAAGGCTTCTGAGTTGCTACTCAAAACAATTGCCCCGCTCTTTGGGTTTTTTTATGCATAGCAAAGGCTGTTTTAATAGTTTAATTAAACTAAAACATGTGTTATAGTTAAAGGTGATTTGTCTGTAATAGTATCTATGTTCTTGGCATACACAATAGCTCACCAAAGTGCAGCCAAAGAACTCCTCTTGTTACCTTTTGTTTTAACAGTGAGCATTCTCTTTGGATTCATTTTTAATTGGCAAAATCAAGTACTAATATGGATCATTTGTAAAAGTGAGTGGCTGACTCAAACTTGAAAAGTCAGAGATAGTTTTACAGACCTTGAAAAAAAAGAAAACAATTCAAGACATTATTATGGTAAAACAGGGAAAAGAATTCCCCATATAAGGGAATAAGGACCAAGGATTCCTGACAGTCTGTTTTTCTGCATCTGTGGAGAGAAATGTTTTTTGCAAAAATTTTTTTTTGTTTTTGTAGTCAGGAAAATGGGTAAAATGAGGAGGAAAATAAAACACCAGACAGACCGTAGATAAACAATAAAGAGTGGGAAAGAGAGGAAGAAAGGAGTGTGAAAACCACAGTTCTCTGAGCTCAGTGTTCATGGTAAGTGGGTGGTGTTGAAGCAGAGGTCTAGACTCGGTGAAGTGGGGGTGTGATCTCCACTGTCTTTTGGGGTTTTGTGACTCAACGTTGCTTCACCCCATTCTTGAGTTTGCTGAAGCCAGAGTCTGCATTTTGATGATTTGTTCTTCACTTTGAGCAGATGCAGGCTTGGACTTCCTGTGCAGTACAGTCACTGATCTGTGTGTTAGAGTGAATCATCTCTGGCATGGCCACAGAAACGCTGGCCCTCAGATGGCCCTTCTAGCTCAGCATCTTGGGCAGAAATGAGATGCCTAGTCCTCATATTTCACACCCCTGGCCAAGGTGTGTTGAGTGTCCAAGAGCGGTAACATTGGTGATTTGTGGGTAAAGTGATTTTGTATGTTCATGTATTATAAATATGAACATTCCTGTGATTATGGTACCTAAACTATGACTAAAACTAAAAATTATAGTGTGATTGATGCTGGAAAAATGATTACCTATAACAACTGTATTGTGAAGAATTTTGTAAACCATGTTGCTTAACTTAAATTGAAGATTTTAAAAAATTGGGCTGGAACAATAGTACAGAGGAGTAAGGTCCTTGCCTTGCATGCAGCAGACCTGGCTGTAATCCTGAGCATCCCATATTATCCTCAGAACATTGCCAAGAGTAATTCCTGAGCATTCTGGGTGTGGCCCAGAAAACTAAAAAAAAGATTTTTCTAATTATAAAAAAGATAGTAAAAATAAAGCTCAGTTAATGATAATTAATAAGATTATTCAATAATGAACCCTTAGGGCTATTAATGCTAGCTTACAGTTATAGTGGATTTCATTTATACAATAAAATGGCATTTAGAATGATTAGAGAAGAAAGGAGCTGAAGGACCAATGATTGTGCTATTCCCATAATGAGTTACGATGTTTATGCAACTGTCTGAGCCTGTGCTTTGCGTGATAGATTTCCAAGCTTTGCATGTGAGATCCCTGGATAACACTGTCCCCTGAGAAACTTCTGGGAGTGCACCTCCACAGAATAAGTTTATTAATGAATTGCTCCAAATGGAAATTGGTGTGTGTCAGAATGACGCCTATAAGCAGTCTGCAAGCTCTGGCAGCTGAAAAGGTAAGGAGGCAGAGATGATCTAGGTACGACTCGTCAAGCAGTGATTTTTGATGTGGGTAGAACAATAATGTAATTATCACATGTGAGTATAGGGAGTTGAGATTTGGCCGGACTAAACAGATATTTGTGCTTCCCATCCTCAGCTTGACTCAGTAATGGCAATATCTTGCAGTATTGGGGTTATGTCAGAGATCAAAAGGCAAGGCAAACATATTTATTTAAAGATCTTTCTAAACATTTGCAGAAACTGCAAGATGAAAATCTATTCCTCAGAAGAGGGAAAGTGAAGTTAATTTGTTGTAGTGATGCTCCGCCTCTGATCCAAACAAATCCTGATTTATGAAGACCAACTTGAAGACTTTAAATAGATAGCGAGATGATAGTTTCTAAAATTTGGCTAGGGGAGGAAAACAAAATAAACTCTAAGCTGACCTTTAGGCTATATCATTTGAGAGATGTTTCTGCATTGGTAGTGAGCAGTTGGTTTAAACAAGGGAAATGGCCAAGGATCATGGAGCACATGAGCAAATGTTTATTTCCTCATTTGGATTTCAGGAATAAACTTCTGCTCATGGCAATAACCTACCCTACAACGCTCAATAATCTTTGTGAGAGGGAGGAACAGTTTCACAAACTAAGAAAAATAAAAGCTTTTGCCAAGTCAGGGCCAACTTTGCTGAAGCACTGACACCAACTCAGTGTGTTCGGGAACTAAATGGACTGTGTTAAACAAGGTAGAAACTGCGTAGCTCCAGCCTCATCCTCAGGCTGGGGTGATTGCTTGAGGCAGCTACTTTCGTTAGGAAAAAAAATCACTTGTTTAGCTTTAACTTTGAGCTATATCTTGTCATGATCTAGGAGATTTGTACAGAACTCGAAACTAGAACACAAAATATTTTCGAAATGATTATCTATCCAAATCTCTCTTTGTGCAAGGCCCTTTCTGATACTTTTCATGAAGGGCCAAGACTTTTTGAATCCCATTCTTTAACCATGTAAACAGGAAAGCTTGGGAGTGGGTGGATTAGTCATAGAATGAAGCATGGTAAAGGATTTGGGAATGGAGGCCTATTATGGAAGCACGAAGTGAGAGAAATGACATTTCTTGGCCCTGTTCCCAGTATTGTTTGCTGGACACATTTTGCGTGTGAAACAAGCAGCGTTCACACCCACAGCTCTGTTTTCTAATCAACTGGTAGCACATTTACGATTTTATGTGACTATGTTTGGGGGAATTTAAATTCCAGCTAGTTTTATTACCTTTTGATATCCTTGCTAGAGGCAAACATAACGAACATAAGCCACACTGAAGAACCTCATGGATTTTCATTCCTGCCACTTGTTTTGCCGAATAAACATGAACATTCTATGAACATGTTTTGCCAAAAACAAGCCAATATTTTTTCCTCTGTTCTGAAAACTAACTCAGCTTGCTCAAAATTGTCTTTCGTGTTCCAAAATCACTGGCAGCAAATTATGAAGTGGACTTATTAAAGAGAGTACCCTAAGCACTCTTTCCACTTCTAAAGTTCTAAAGTTCCATGTCCCTGAATCTCAATCTTGTTAGGCTACAGGAAAAAAATGGGGAGAACAAATTAAGTTCAGCTGTGATCATTCCATGTATTTTGACATAACCTAGAGACATTTATGAGGCCTCAGAAGTTTCAAGGGAGTGCTATAAAAACCACTGCAAATTTTTGTTTACATTGAAATTCCCAATAAGAATTTGAAACTACAATAACTGTGAGGAAACAGGAAAAGGAGGTTTTGGTTAACACTTGACCTCTTTTGTAGCTTTCAGTGGCAAAATATCAGAAGTTACATGGGTCATTTGTTGGAGGACTTTGAGGAAGATGTTTTGACATTTAAGTTTAACGTATCATACAAAATTACCAGCTACAATAACCTCTCAAAGAATGTGAGAATAAAAGCATAAAGATAGAATAGATCAAGGTCAAGTTAAGCAGATTAAAATTTGATTAGAAAGGAAAGATCCTGTAAGTAGATAAATGAAGTAAAAGGTCAATTTATGGTGGAAGAAACTAGACTTTTGGTAGTGGTCATAGTGTACTATATGCAAGATGTACAAAGCTAAAAGCCTGAAATATATGCATAAGCCAATGTTATTTCAGCTATGAAGACAATAGATTGGGTACTTTAAAGGATGGGGAATATTGTCTGCATCTTAATGTAGACAACGCAAATTAGGTAGTTTCCAAAAACAACAGACAAGAGGGATGACTGGAGCAAGGTCTTAGTCCTGATTCTTCACTGCGTTGTTCTCTCTCTACTTGCTTCATGCTCTAACCCTAACAGATGAAGAGCTAACGTGGTTCTGCTGAATTAATTTATAGGAGAAAAGAACTGGAACAAAGGTCCCTGATTTAAAATTTCAATTTGTAGCAAGTGAAATTCCAAGCAATTTTCATATAAGCAAATATTTTTCTTTCTTAGTTTGTTAGAAGTCACCATGAATCAAATCACTAACCTGTCTGCTAGTCTCAGGTTCTCTCAGCTTTTTCTTAAATTGAGCAGGAGAGACCCTCAGGGGTTGCAAGGCGTCCTTTACCTGATGTCTGCTTTTGAGCTAGGAGGAGTGGCTAGGACATACTCATGTGGCCAAGTACAGTACCCTTTATGTGCACTGGGGCGGAATATTGACCAAAGCGTGTGATGGTATTTTGACAACTCAGTGTCAGCTGTTGTCAAGGGGAAAATTGTGAAACTACCCAAACCTGTGTTCAGAATCCAGACTATAGCTGCCAAGTCACAGTTCATGGTCAAGAAGCCACGTGTGATAGCCAGGGAAGCCTCTGCCAGGAAGATTGCAGTTGTCACTCCCAAAAATGATGTCGCTTTCCCTCCACACTAACCACATCGTTTTAAGTGATCTTTTTCCTTCTGAAGAAATTCACTGGCCAGAAAACGTGAAATTTGAAAGAAAAATTCCCTGTGTAAGGTTAAAATATTTATACTCTGGAAGAGAAATGGAAATTAAAACATTTAAATCAATGACGAATGAAATACAATGGAGGTTAAAAAGTATATAGGATATGAAAGTGGGAAAAGAAAGTGGAAAAATTAGAAAAATTTACAGACAACTGACAAAATAATTCTAAAAATTCAACCATTGCAGTGCTTGAATTTCCTCCCGATTTTGTCTTTTGAGTGCATTTGAAATATTTCCAATGATGGCGAATTTAATAATTTTTACTGGCGACTTCAGTTTTTGGCTAAACTTCCTAGAGCTATTTCTGGATAGTTTTCTTTGCCTGCCTGCAAAAATACATCACTGAAATATTTTTAACAGCAATGTCTGCAGGAGACAGTCTCCTTTTCTGCCGCTGGTGGCTGTTTCTAAGTAGCCTCATCTGTAAGTCCTTGCTTTCGTGCACGCCACCCCACCCACCCCACAGGTATCATTTTTCTTTGAAAAATACAGTAAGTCTTCATTGAGAATACTACGCGTGGCTGAAATTTCTCTTTACACAATTTCATGTCCCTGCAGGCATTTTGGTTAGTCCAGAAATAACTTCTAGGTGCAAGTGATCCTGAAGGATCTGCTTTCTTATGACTCCAAACCAAACTTCAGCTGTGTTTTCTTTCTGTAGTTACTGCAGTTCATTTTTAATTGAAAATCTATATTGATAAAATAATGTTTAGTTTTAAGATTATATAAATTCAAGGTACTTATATTTATATATTCTTATCTTTATAAGATGAACTCTCAGTGGGTATTCTGAGAGACTATAGATTACCATTCTGAGGCTAGAGTGTGAGTACAGTGGGTAGGGTGCTTGCCTTGCATGCAGTGGACCCAGGTTTGAGCCCCGTATAGTCCCCAGAGCCTCCAGTAATGATCCCTGAGCCCGAGTCAGGAGTAATTCCTGAACACTTCTGGGTGTGGTCCAAGAAACAAAACTATTCTATACTTCTAAACAGGAATATACATAGAGCATGTAAATCAGAAATGGCGAAAGAATTTCACTGATCTGTTGTTTCTGTATCTCTGATCTATTGTTGTTAATCAACTACTAGTGGTTTCTTGGAGAATCATATTTAGAAAAATATTGGAGGGTTAGTTCAGGTTCAGCAAGACTGTTTTCATTTTGAAATAGTCAAGATTTTAAAATTTTAATAAATTTAGTATGTTATGACTGTTTGGAATAAAGAAATGGCTTAGTGTAAGCAGTACATACATGCACATCTCTTTCCAATAAATAATACTCTCTTTCCTTTAAAACGCACTCTATTTATTTTTAAATCAAATAATGGTTTGGAATGCTATGCATGTTTTAGGAGCTTGACACCTTCAAGTGGACGTGGCACCATGCCCACCGCCATAGCACGCTGCCCTCCCGCAGTTCCCTGGACCCTGCACCCCTTTTCCCCAGCAGCACCCCGGCCATCGCTGGTGACCTCCATTCTTAGCCAGTATCAAAGGGGGTTTAGTTTGTTTTGGCTGATCCTTTACTTTGTTTCTCTTTTCCCCCATATGTGCTAAAAATTGTACAGCGTTTGTCTTTCTCTTTTAGTGTGGTTTTCTTGGCGTGCTTTCTTTTGGTTCCATCTGTATTGCCACAAATGGCAAAATTTCCATCTTTCCGCTTATAGGTAGGTAATGTTTTATTATGTCTGTATGCCAGAGCTGTCTGTGGTGCTGGCAATCAGATCCACCGCCTGCACGCCAAGCATGCAATCTGCCAGACTAGCTCTCAGGCCCCATATCTTGACTATATTCAATAATCTTGCAATGAACACAGGAGTACATGTATTTGCTCTAGTATGTATATTAGAGAGACTTAGGAAAGAATTGCTGGATCATATGGTGGATTTTTTTTCTTACTTTTTATTTTTATTTATTTAGTTTTTTGCATACCTAGCTGTGCTCAGCGTTTACTCCTGTCTCTACACTTAGGATTCTCTCCTGGTGGAGCTCAGGAGTTCATGTAATTCCAGGACTGAACACATTTGGCTCTGTGCAAGGCAAGTTAGTTCCTAAGTAGCTGTTCTATATCTCTGACCTCTATATGGTAGATTTAAAAGATATATTTTGAGGAAATTTGTTTGTTTTCTACTGAGGCTGGACAGGTTTAGATTCCTGCCAACAGTATGTAAGAGTCCCCCTTTTCTCTACATTCATGCCAGTATTCGTTTTTTCACCTTCTCTTGGGGTTGGGGGTGGGGGTGTCATACCAGGTGGTGCTCAGGGCTTACTCCTGGCTCTGCACTCAGAGATCATTCCTGGTAGGGTGTGGGGAACCGTATAGGGTGCCAGGTGTGAGTTGATATCTCCTTGTGGTTTTGACTTGCATTTTCATCATTTTAAACACTAATGATATGTTTTTCTTGTGCTTAGTAATTATTAATATTTCTTCTTTTTGCAAAAAATGGTTTTTTTTTGTATATGTTCTCTTATATATTTCAGATAATACCACCTTATCTAATGTTTATCTTATTTTAATATAGGTCATTTATTTATTTTAATATCATTTCTTTCATCTTGATAAAGCTTTTAGGGTTTTTAAATCCCATTTATTTGTTTGTTTGGTTTCTTTTGCCACTATTGGTAAATTCCCCAAATATATCACTGAGGAAATTATTGTGGACACTTCTTCAATGTGCTTTCTTCAATAGTTTCAAGCATAACAACATTTAATTAAATTTTATTTAATTATTATGAAGGTAATCAGGTATTACATCTAAGTATTTATACTTATAGTTTCAGGTATTTCTAGTCTTTAATTATTTTTCAATTAAACATTTGTCTATGGTATGTGATAGTGGTCTGGTTTATTGTTTGGCACCTGAATATCTGCTTCTCCCAGTATCATTTGATAAAGAGACATTTGTTTTCTCATTGTATTATCCTGGCTTTTAAGTGTAAATTTACTAAAATTATCCATATATCAAAAAGATTTACTTCTGGTCTCTCAATTATATTCTATTGGTCTTCGTGTCTTTTATTCCACATATATGCTGTTATTGACTACAGTAGCTTATGAAAATGTTTAAGTTGGGGAATAGAACCTCTCCCATATATTTTCAGTAATGCTCTGGTTATTTGGGGTCTTTTGCAGTTCAATCCAAATTTTAGATGAGTTTGTTCTATTTGCTCAAAAAAATGCTTTTGACATTTTGATACAGATTGTACCAAATTTGCATATTGCTTTGTGTTATATGGCCATATTACACTCTATAAATATAGAGTAGTTTTTCAGTTCATTGGATCTCTATTTTTTTGAGCAACATCTTATATCTCTCTATGTATTTCTCTTGAGCTTCTTTTTTTCATTTTGGGTCACACCTGGCAATGCTCAGGGGATACTCCTGGCTCTGCACTCAGGAATTACTCCTTGCGGTGCTTGGGAGACCATATAGGATGCCGGGATCCAACCTGGGTCAGCTGCGTGCAGGATAAACATCCTAGCCACTGTGCTGTCACTCTGGTCCCTTTAGCTGCTTTGTTAAATTTATTCAAATTCTTTTTGATGGGATTGTAGCTGGGGTTGTTTTCTTGATAGCTTTCTCTTCTTGTTCAGGGTTTATCTGTAGACATGAACCAAATCATTGGATATTGATTTCATAACATGACACTATATCTTTGTTTTGTTGTGGTTTATAGTGGAGTTAGGGTTATAGTTTTAATTTTTATTTTACAAAGTATATATCTCTGATATTTTTACTTACCTAATTAATTTCTCTGGTTGGGACATCCTGTGCTATGTTGAACATAGAGATGAGAAACACTCTTTATCTTTACCTAAACCAAAAGGGAAACCATTGTTGTTGTGGTGGTTGTTTTTGCTTATTGCAGTTTTATTTTGCTATTTGGGTTATAACCAGTGTGCTGAGGGTTTTCTCCTAGATCTGTGCTCAGCGATTGCTCCTGGTGGTGCTAGGAATCAAAACAGGGCTAACAGCACATAAAGTAAGCACCTTGATCCCTGTTCTTTCTCCCGTCCAAAATGACTTCTATCTTGATAGCATGCAGAGCCTCAGACGCAATGGGGAGAGCTGGCATTCACCTCTCCCCCTAACCCAGCAGACCATTAGGCTCCCAGGAGGACAGATGGGTTTTGGGTGTTGGCCCATCACCTCTGGGGGCCCTGGAAGCTGCCGGATGAGACTTGCCCACCACAATAGTCGCCATTTCGCTGTCTGGATGCTGCAGCACATCAGAACCCACCCAAGAGAGACACTGATCTCAAGACCGGATTAACAGAGTAGCAAGTTCAAGCCCAGGTAGGCAGCTCCCAGAAGTGGAAGTCACCGGGCATTCTTCAGATGGAGCTGGGGTCATCCCTTCCCCTTCTCTATCTTATTCTGGAGCCTGGTGGCCCCACCCAGGAACTGCCCAGGGCCACCAGCCATAGCATACAGAACCTCAGGCACAACGGGGAGAGCTGACATTCAGCTCTCCCCTAGCCCAGCTGACCATGAGGCTCCCCTAAGTCCACCAAACTAGTGGAACCAATCATGTCCTAGAATATATTACACTCCCACGATGTGTAGGAAAGATAGGCAGGAGGGAGAGATAGAGAGAAAGAGAGAAAGGAGATACAGAACCCGCCATGGAGGTGGGCTGGGGAGGGGGAAGGGAGGTGGGGACATTGGTGATGGGACATGTGCATGGGTGGAGGGATGAGTGTTGAAGCACTGTAGAAACAAAGTCAAGCATGGGCATCTTGTAACTATATGTCTAAAGGTGGTGTAATAAAATAATAAAAAAGAGCTTATATCTTTTCACAATGAGTATATTAACTGTGGATTTTTCATATTATTGTAGAATTTTAAATATGTTCAATCATGTTTCTCCTATCTTTTAATTTTCCATAAATTAATGTTGAATATTATCAAATGCCTTCTGAATCTTTTGATATGATTACATGACTTTGAAACTGTTTGAAACCTTATTTAAACACCATGATTTACAAAGTTTTTTGCTTGATAAATTTCAATGGGAAGCTGAAATTGATTGTACACATTACTTTAGCAGAAGATAAAACTTGGCTTTTTCCAAAATTGAGGATAGAGTTTCACTGCTAGCTAACATGAGTTATGGAATCTTGGCTCACGTTAGAGATAGTTACATGATGCCAGGCAGTCTTTTTATAGTGTGAGAAGATAATTCATTTATGACGTCAAAACTCATAGGACATCTGAGCTAAGAATGCATGTTACGTACTCAATAGGGCATCAGTGTTGCTCAAGTCGTATAAACTATTTAGAATTGACGCTCTTTCAGAGATCAAGCTTCCACTGATATTTAAAACACTCTTAGAGCCCTAATTACAAGAAGAACATTCAAAGAAAACTGTAGACAGACTTGTCAGTTATGTTCATTGATAAATGCCAGGAACTGTGATATTTCTTAATCATGTATCAAAAGAGACATTTCCCCATTTCTTTGCATTGGTGAGTTTAAAATTCTGACCAAATCAAATGTACAGAATTAATAGATTCTGGGTTTACTTTAAGGGTCACAAAACTTGCTTAGGAAAAAAAGCCTTAACTGGTAACTGACAAAATAATGTGTTCTGTATAATTATAGCACTGACTTTTAAATCTATGGAGCTGTGGCTAATGCAAATCTGTTCAGTGAAGCATGCTTTAGAAGTTACAGTATTTTTATGTTTTTCTGTCTGTATTGTCTATCTTAAGAATGCAAGAATTATCACATGGAGGTCCGTAAATTTTGCTTGTAAGGGACCTTTATTCTGAGAATGAGAAGGTTAGAAACCACCATAAAATGGATGGACTTCAGGCAGAGTGACAGGCTGGCAAGGAGCTATTTTTAGCACAGGGGCTCTCTCATTGCAGTTGCCAGGATGCTGATAAAGGGCAAAGTGTGCCTTGAGAAGAAGCAATCCAGCTTGCATTTGCTAGGCCTCCAACCAAAATTTTGCAATATTATCTGTAATACATACAATGATTAGTATGGGAAATGATTTTCTCCCCAAACTAGATATTCACCATACTTGTCATGAAATGATACAACAGATTCAAATGTTTTATTTAGTTTTCTACATTCAGTTGTTACATCTGTAAATTACTTGGAATCTCAAAATTAGTAAAATGACATTAGATATGTGCTGTTAGATAAGAAAATTGCCCAGTTTTGCTGGACAAACATTAAAAAGCTAGAGGAAGTAGCCCCCTAGGAGAAAATATTGTAATGGCAAGTGAGGGGGCTACTGCCCTCTAGCGTTCACTCCCTCCCTCTCTCCTCTTTTTCTTTCTCTTTCTCTCTCTACCCTCACCCCCATTAAGAATCCAAAATATCTCTCTGTCTGGCTTCTTGTTTTAAGCAGAGTATTGTTGAAACACAAGTTTTCATTACTACCAATCTCACCTGCTTATCCAAAAAGTCTTTGGCATCTTCTTTTCCTTTTTGGTTATAACAGATTTTAATGCTCAAAAAAACAATACCTGTTTCCTATGTATTGTGAAATCAACTGTATGTAACCATTTCTTAAAAAAGATTTACAGGATTGTGTTCTTTGCCTGAAGAAACTGTATACAGGTGAGGATAAGCACAAAGATAAATTTCAAACGTATGTGCAAAATAAGAGCAATCATACTTTATTTACTAGAAAAAATAATTTTCTCTTGTGTGCTGCTTGAGTTATCATTGCTATGAAATGATTATTTAGTCTATAGAGAAAACTTTAAGTGTAAACTTATAATTCAAGAGGAGTTACAGTGTGCCAAAGCCGTGTTTGATCTGGGAGGATGGAGTGGATATAGATGTACATGATTGCCTTCCCTGCATTGTTTATTTGTTCTATTTTTCCCTATGGCTTATTTTCATGTAATACAGTTATATGGTGTGATATGATCACCAATGTAAAGGTAACCCCTCAACATGTCACATAATAAGTAATTTTTTTGTTTGTGGCGTAATTAGAACACAAACCTGTCATCTATATTCACTGCACTTCACTTGTTTTTTGCAACTTTTGTATTTGTTGCCAGATTTCTAAGATAGAAATGAGGCTAATGAGGCTACTCCTTTATTCGGGTTATTAAAAAGGATATTGCAAGAGTAGTTGCCATATATGCCACCTTTAGTTGGGATCACATTGCAGTTTACGTGAGTTCCCAGAGATGGCCCAGCTTCCCAGTTTATTTATACTTCCTGACTCCACATTCCATGTTCTCTAGAATGTCAAGAGTAGTAATAAAGATTTTAGAATCATTTCTAAAGCTACATTCAATCAATTCTTATCATTTAAGTACAGTAATGTGATTAGTGTCAAATATTGCATTCCATAGTTGTATCCTGGAAGTAGTAATAAAATGATCACTTTTTAAAAAGACATTACTTCTCAATGCTCCCCAAAGCATTATACAATTTTAATGCAGTCCCTATAATAACACCCATGACATTTTTCAAATTAATAAATCAAACACTCTCTGAAATACATATGGAACAACAAACCCCCCTGATTACCTAAAGCAATCCTTGGGAAAAGGAAGATGGGAGGCATCACCTTTCCCAACTTCAAACTGTATTATAAAGTGGTAGTAATTATAACAGCATGGTATTAAATAAAGACAGAACCACAGACAGTAGAACAGAATCAAAAAGTCCTGACCCCAACACTAAAATATATGATCACCTGATTTTTTTATAAAGGAGCAAGAAGTATGAGGTGGAGTAAGGAAAACTTCTCCAACAAGTCATTCTGAGAAAAACTGGGAAGCCACATGAAAAAGAAGACTTGGATCTCTTTCTAATGCCACGCACAAAAGTTAGAACAAAATAGATTAAAAACCTCAGCATCAGACCTAAATTGATAAGATAAATAGAGGAAAATGTGAGCAGAACCCTCCATGACAACCTGTGATGCTAAAGGCATCTTCAAAGATGAAACAAGCAAGTGGAAGCAAAGATAAACAAATGGGACTACATTAGACAAGAAGTTTCTGCACCTCAAAAGAAAGAGTGACCAAGATACAAAGACCACTCACAGATTGGGGAAAATTATTTACCTAATACCCATATTACAAGTTGTTAATATCCAAGAGATACAAGGCACTAGTAGAACTTTACACGCAAAAAGCATCCAATCCCACAAAAAAATGGTGAGAAGAAATGAACAAAGAAGAAATAAAAATGGCCAAAAGCACATGAAAAATGGTCTACAGCACTAATCAACAGGGTGATGCAAATAAAAATGAGATATTTCACACCACAGAGACTGGCACTCACCAAAAGAGCAAGAATAACCAGTGCTGGCATCTATGCAGCGAAAGGGACTCTCCCTCATTGTTGGGAATGCTGATTGGTGCAGACTTTTTCTTTTTTATTGTATATTTTATTTTATATTTTATTATACAACCATGAGATATAAAATTACAAAGATGTTCATGTTTGGTTTTCAGTCGTACAGTGTTTCAGGACACATTGCTCCACCAGTGCCCATTTCCCATCACCAATGCCCTCAATTCCCTCCCCCTCCCTAAGCCTGTCTCTATGGTAGGTTCTTTTGACAATTACAAAAATGTTCATGCTTGGGTTTCAGCCATACAGTGTTGGTGCAGACTTTTTGGAGAACAATATACACCTTCCTCAAAACAGCGGAAATATCAGAAATGCACAGAAATGCACAATAGTAAGAATCTGGAAACAACCAAGTGCCTGAGATTAATTGGTTAAAAAACCTATGGTACATCTCACAGACATGGGGCAGAGACTCACAGACATGGGGCAGAGCTGCTACTGGCTCTCCTGTGCCCAGCCGCTCATGAGGCGCCTGGGAGGGATGGAGGTTTCTAACCCTGGCCCGCCACCCCTGCAGAGCCTCGCAACAAGCCAGACGATCCCCACTCCATGAGGGCCTCCATTTTCCACATCTGGACTTCCCCCTCATCAGAACTCCACCCAGCAGACCAGCCTATCACAGCTCAGCTCGCGCGCCACATCAATAAATGTTGGATTTAGAGATGACTGCAAGTATGCTACCAGACGGCAGAGCCTGCCAAGTTACTTGTGTCGTATTTGATATGCCAAATACCAGTAACAATTATAGACCTCATTCCCATGACCTGATGGAATGGTTTGAGGCTCTTTATGTTCCTGGAGCAAGCAGGTACCCTTGGGCTCTACTTGCATGAGACAGGACATATGGAGATGTTACTGGTGCCCGCTCAAGCAAATCGATGATGAACAGGAAGACAGTGACAGTGATACATCTTCTCAGTGGAGTACTGTGCAACTGTTAGGAAAAATAAAGTCATGAAATTTTCTTATAAATGGAGGGACATGTAGAGTATCATGCTGAGCGAAATTAATCAGAAGGGGGCAGGAGCACTAGCACAGCGGGTAGGGTGTTTGCCTTGCATGCAGCTGACCTGGCTTCAATCCCCCACATCCCATATGGTCCCCGAGCACTGCCAGGAGTAACTCCTGAGTGCAGAGCCAGGAGGAACCCCTGAGCATCGTTGGGTGTGACCCAAAAATAAAAAAAAATTAGTCAGAAGGAGAGCACTGACATAGAATGATTACACTCATTTGTGGGTTGTAAGAAAAGATAGTATGAGACTAATACCCAAGGGCAGTAGAAACAAGGACCAGGAGGACTGGTCCAAGGTTGGAAGCCTGCTTCAAGTGCTTTGGTGAAAAGGCAATTGGGATAGGGAAGGGACCACTATGACAAAGATAGTTAGTTATAAATGATCACTGTGGATAAGAACAACATATGGAAAGTAAGGAAAGGAACAAACATGATAACTTCTCAGTGTTTGTATTGAAAACCATAATGCCCCAAAAAGGAGAGAGAGAGAGAGAGAGAGAGAGAGAGAGAGAGAAGGAAAGTGCCTACCATATAGACAGGCTGGGCGTGGGGATGGAGAGGGCAGCAGAAGGTAAAAAGGGGGACATTGGTGGTAGGAAGTATACACTCATGGAGGGATGGACATTGGAATATTATATGACTGAAACCTGATCATGAACAGTTTTGTAACTGAGTTTCTCATGCTGATTCATTAAAATTAACTAACTAATGAATTAATTAATAAAAAAAGGCAAAGGTATGCCGATCCAGAGACTCACAGACATGGGGCAGAGCTGCTACCGGTTCCCCTGTGTCCAGCTGTACACGAGGCACCCGGGAGGGATGGCAGGTTCTAGCCCTGGCCCGCCACCCCAGCAGAGCCTTGCAAGAAGCTAGAGGAACCCCCACACCATGAGTGCCGCCATTTTCTACATCCGGACTCCCCTCTCCTCAGAGCTCCACCCAGCAGAAGAGCTGATCACAGCCCAGCTTGCACAGCCACTTTGCGGTCACGCAGTCCATCAATAAATGCTCAAGATTATAAATGACTACAAAAGTATCCCACCACATGGCAAAGTCTGGCAAGCTACCCGTGTCGTATTTGATAAGCCAAATACCAGTAACAACTATAGACCTCATTCCCATGATCTGATGGAATGGTCTGAGGCTCTTTATGTTCCTGGGGCAAGCAGATGCCTATGGGATACACTAGCATGGGACAGGACATATGGAGATGTTACTGGTGCCCGTTCGAGCAAATGATGATCAACGGGAAGACAAGAATAAAAAAGACATTACTGAAGCCAGAATGAAAGTTATAGTGGGAGGGCTTTTGCCTTGCACTCAGTTGACCCAGACTCCATCCCTGCATCTCATAGGGTTGTCTGAACACTTTCAGGAGTGATTTATGAGTGTAGAACCAGGAGTAAACACTGAGCATTGCTAGGTGTGGTTCAACCGCCCCCACCAACATTCCCACCCAAATTAAAAAGTAGTGTGTTGCAGGACACCTAAAAGCCTAGGCCTCTGCATCTGCCCTGGATTGCCTCCTGCAGATCACTTCATAGATAGGGGGATAGTCTGAATGTGGCAGTCTTATCTGACCATGTATTCTGTACTAGCTGGTATAAATATTCTCCCATGCTACCACAATCATTGTGGGACTAGCTAGATCTTACCAGCATATTTGCCTGGCCACGTAGGATCCCTAAGTAATTATACCAGAGAGAAATGTTTTTTGCCTCCAAGCAAACAAGCATGGCTCCCTGATATACTCAAAGGCAACTAAAATACAAAACTACCATGAAGTAGAAGAGACTTGTGAAGGCTTGGAGAAATATTTAACTGGCATTAGTATTAGTCTTTGGTACAGAGACATGCCATCTCAGAAACCCCCTTCTCTACCCTATAAAGGCAATTCCAGGCAGATCTTAGCTCAAGACATTAACATATAAAAGGGCCTAGGTGAGGTGCTGGGAGAGATTACCTGAGGGCATTTGACCCTTCCTGCTTTCCATAACAGTGGGAGGGAGGTCTGAGTTGCAGGGTATAATACTAGCCTGCTTCCTCTCTCGTATGGCTCTTTTTGGGCTCTCTCTTTGTGAGCTCGCAACCTTCTTGGGAGTTTTGTCTTTGTCTCCTCTTTACAGGGCCTTTACACGTGGTGGCCGCCATCTTGGCCTACACGTGGCTGGGGTTCTAGCTGGGAATCCTAAGCACCGGGCTTTTCCATTTGCTGATTTGTATGCCTGAATCTGTGATAAGTAAACCCTTTTATTTTTTTTTCCATAATGAACAACCTTTATTTACATTAATGAATATCATAAAATTATCAAATTCTTAAACCATTCTAGCTTTCCAACAGAGGTTATATATTTTCCTGTATTTCAATCAGCATATTTATATACTGCATCTAATTGTATTTATATCAAGAATAATCTAATTATTTAATTTTCCCCTTCCCTAAGTAAACCCTTTTTAAAACTGCGCCGATTCCTGAGTTTTCATCCATTCCTCGCCGGCTTCGGAGGTAGAAGGGAACTCGCTTCCCGGCACTGTTGGGGACCCCGAGGAACTCCTCGACAGTGGTGTACCATGTTTTAAATATCTCTAAGGTTTTATAAAATTATATTTTCCAGTTTTAATGTTTTTATTTAAAGAATACTTTCAATAGACAAAGTTAAAATAAATATGTTGGGGGAAAAGCTGGGAATATGGCTCAAGTGGTAGAACTCATGGAAGGGCATGGGCTTCATCCCTGATACCACGTATCTTCCTAAACACCAAGTCAGAAGATAGGAGGTAGATGATTTGCCCTATTCAGGATATTAGCATTTGATGGTAGCAATAAACCGTGATATTCAGTAGCAGAAAATGTTTGAAAGCATATTGAAGCAGACAGGCAAATAGATAGGAAAGGACCCCCTCTCCCCATGGCATCGAAGTTCTTTGGAATTAAGGCCTGATAAGGCCTTTACCTGGTGCCAGCACAGACAAAGAGCTGGATGGATCCCCACCGAGAGAATCTCCAGCAGGAACAAAGGCCTGGAAAAGGAATTTCAAAGACCATCAAGTACTCCCAACTCTACCTGCTTGGCAAACACCCCAACAATGAGTCCTAACCACCTTAGCCATGAGTACACCAAAAGTTCTTGCTATCTAGGACAATTATGTAGGTAGGAAATCCCATGTGGGGCCCTTGGGAGAAACACTATAGAAGTAAACTTGAATATACAAAGTGCACACATATGCTGCCTGAGTCCATGTGCTGTTTGTGCCCATGTGTTGCCAAGCATATATGACACACTAGCACATGTGTCGCCTGCATCTCCCATCTTGAGATGTGTACTTTCATGCTTGCATATCTAATACTTGGATGTGCACTGGGGTTCCCTCTCCACCTGGATAAGCCCACTTTTGCTTCTGAGCCTATTTCTCTCTCTATCTCTCTCATTCTCTTTCTGTCTCTCTCTGCCTCTCTCTGTTTCTGTCTCTGTCTCTGTCTCTTTCTCTGTCTCTGTCTCTTCTGTTCTCTCTCTCTCTCTCTCTCTCTCTCTCTCTCTCTCTCTCTCCTTTCCACCCTCTCCCTTGCTCAAAACATCCAAATAAAATGTTTGTACTTAACTGCTCATCTCCTGAAATTCTTTTCTGAGGAAAAGAATTTGAAATAAAATTCTTTTGAATTTTATTTATTTCAAAAGAATAAAATTCTTTTGAATTTTATTTATTTCAAAAGAATAAAATTCTTTTGAAATAAAATTCTGATTTTATTTCAAAACATCCAAATAAAATGCTTGTACTTCACTGCTCATCTCCGAAATTCTTTTCTGAGGAAAGGCAAAAGATCCAAAAGGCATGGGTAAAGCCTAGGACTACTTTCCTTTCCTGCAAAGGGCAAAGCTTACAGCAGAATCATACAGTCCTATATTCCACAGCATTCCTGGTGGCAGAGGTAGATAGAAGGAGAGTGGCAGATTACCTTCTGCTTCTCTTCTTCACTTAATATAAGTCATCTGGGGATCCCACTAGTATCAATATGAAGATAAATGAAGCAAATTGAAGCAAAATGCTAAAGTTAATGCAGAGACTCAGACACACACGGGAGAGCTGCCATCTGGTTCTCCTCTCGCTCAGGAGGGAAGATGGGTTCTATTTTTATTTTTAAAAATATTTTATTATACCACTGTGAGATATATAATGCCGGCCCATCACCTCAGTAGGGCCCTCGGAAGCAGCCAGATGAAACTCGGTCACCATAATCGCCACCATTTTCAAGATCTAGACTCCACAGCTCATCAGAGCCCCACTCAAGAGAGAAGCTGATCTCAAGCCCGGCTCACCAGAGCCCCACACAACAGAGCAGCCAATTTCAAGCCCAGGTGGGCAGCTCTCAAAGGAGAAAATCACCGGGCATTTGTGGAGATGGAGCTAGGGTCCCCCTTCCCTCTCTGCCGCATCCGGGAGGCCTGGTGGACCCACCCATGAACTGCCTCACAGCTATTGACCATCATGCCATCATGCAGAGACTCAGACACAGGAGGGAGAGCTGCCATCTGGCTCTCCCCTAGCCATGAGGCTTCAAGCGGCCGTGTGGTACATCAAACTCGTGGAACCAATCATGTTCTAGAAACTCAGAAAGTAAATTCAATAACAGAATTTGGCCAGATCTCCCATAACCAAGAATAGGTAAGAAAATGGGTTCATCAATAACATTGCCATGTATGTGTTTTAATGGTCAATACAATCAGTGCCAGCTGATGGAGCAGGCATGGGGATTGGGGTGGGTGGGGAAATGAGGGTCTTTGGTGGTGGGAACACACTGGTGGTGGGGGTGGTGTTGAAGTAGGAAATTTTCTATCATCAGTATTACTAAAACCTTTTTGCTTTGTTAAATCACGGCATTTCAATAAAAAAGGAGAAAAAAATTAAAAAAATTTAAAAAAAGAATAACAAAAAATTGCTAAAGGTATAGTAATACTTTAAATCTTTCCAAATAGATTAATGACTGTTATTTTTAAAAATCAAGAAGAAATATATTAGCTGTGAATCATTTATTTAACAATCCTACTATTTGTTGTATAAGTCATTTCTCAAATTTATTCTTTCAATCTTTTCTTTGTTCTGTTTTACTGTGTTGCCTCAATTTGTTCCAGTATTTTTATTCTAATGTTAGGATACCTGAATTTTACTATTTAAATCTGACCCCAGGCATCTTAGTGTTGCTGCTAGATGATTCTGAAGATGTTGTTGATGTCATGAGGCTGCAATTTTAAGTTCTGACTTCCTAAATTCCTCCATTCATAATTCAGGCTGATTTTAACTAGTTTATATTATTTTATACCCTTCTTTCTGGATGATTTAATCAATTTAAATTTGTCCTGTCATCCTCTTGCATGTATGTCATACTATTTTTTATTTCTGTACCTTTTCTTAAATTACAGCCCTCTTTACTCACTCCTAACCCTCTGTGTATAAATCTTTCCCTATTCATCCAATAACCACTTAAAGTATAAGTGGGTATTGGATGTGCCCACTTACATGATGAGAGTCATTGCATACATTCTTTTCCTCAGTGTCTTCTTAAAATAGCATTCTAGGTATAAAAAATTGCAACATGATTCCTATATCATATTTTGATTGTCCTTTACTACTTTATTCTGAATAAAGTAGTAATAAATATATATTTATGTTATTGTTCATCAGACTCCTTCGAGTTAAATCTTATTACTGTTGAGATAGATTTTTGTGATGATGGCCTTGGTTGATCCATGCCTCCTTTTAAAATGCTCTTGGGCAGATTATCGTCTAATGAATCTTAGGTAGACCAATTCAGTTGATGTGCCCCCAAAAGTCCTAAGCAAATGGCAATGCAAAATAGACACTTGGAGTTTTCCTTCTCTTGCTGCTCTTGATATATATTAAGACTGAGTATGTGAAAGAGTTTAGGTTCTCCTGACAGAGACATGTAGTTCAGTCATTCCTGTTCCACAATTCAGGACAAGTCACAAAGTCAATGGTCAGTATCCTCTGCCAGACACAGTGGTGTGATTCTTGACCTTCAGCCTTAGGTGAACCAGCTGACAGACTTCAGCCACAAGACTGAGCTAGATCAATAGAGCTAACCAAGTTGAGGAGTGGATGTAGTTGAGATGTAAATAAGTTGGAGGCACTGAGGAAAAGACTTAGTGAGCAAGACATTAATTAATTTTTAATAATCACTTAATCACTGGCTGGCTAGAGGGACAGTGTGCTCATTTTGTTGACAGTTTACACAACCCCAACTTCTTATATACCCAGCAGCATCAAACAACAACATAAATTAGAGTTAAGGGTACGTGGTTTTATACTACAAAGACATTCCACATGATTATTACAAAGGAGGCAGACAATTAGAAGGAGACAAACAGGTAGGAGCCAAGCTCAGGGGGTGTTCTCAAGGCAAGGTGAAAAACAAACAAGAGAAGGTGTAACAGTTGCAAATTTAGCTTTCTTGACTAGCCCAAGATGGCAAGATCTTATCTGCTTCTGCTAGAAAGACAGAACATAGGAAAAACCTTTATTTCTGTCTAATAGGCAGCATCCATTAGACTCCATCTTTGGCTAGCTACAGCCAGCAAGGGGATGTGACTCAGGGAAACAACTCACAATTGTAGGGCCCATGGTTCTGCTTCATGGAGACAGTGTCACCAGGGAAGCCCACACCCTATCTTTCTTGGGAGACAGCCATTCAGGAACTCAGTGCATCTGTCAACAGGCAATATCCATCAGAACTTAGAATATCCTTTGATCTGCTTTCTACCAACAAGCTGAGAAATTGTACAGGGGTAAATGAGCTTGTCTTGTATGTTGCTGACCCTGGTTTTATCTCCAGCATCACAAACATCCTCAGAAATCCCAGAGCACCTCAAGGAGTGAACACTGAGCACAGAACACCACTCAGTGTGGCCCATGAGCAAGTGAACAAATAAGCAAATAAACACTAGCAACAATAAAAAAGAACTGAACAAGTGACATTCCACATGTGTGATAAAGTGGAATTGGTTTTGAAATAGTGGGTGTTTTTTCTTTTGGGGTAAAACCTAGCAATGCTCAGGGCTTACTCCTGGCTCTGCACTCAGGAATTACTCAGGGTGGTAGCTCAGAGGATCATATGGGATGCCAGGAATCAAACACCATTTGGCTGTATGCAAGGCAAACCCCTACTCACTACATTATTTTTTTTCTTTTTTTAAATTTTTTTATTTTTACAATTACAAAGATATACAATTAAAAAGTTCATATTTGGGTTTTGGTCATACAGTGTTCCAGCACCCGTCCCTCCACCAGTGCCCATCTCCCACCACCAACGCTCCCCGGTTCACTCCCCCTCCCCCAGCCCTGCTCCATGGCAGGTTCTTTATTTCTTTCCGTTTCTCTCTCTTTCTCTTTTCCTTTCTCTCCACACTATGGATTATAGAACATACATTAAAGGGTTGTCATGTGTATCTTTTTGCCTCTATTTAGTGCTCAATTCTAGGTTGGCATCAGTACCCTCGACAATTGTTAGCACAGTGTTTCATTTTCTGTCTTACCTAGCCTCTGACTCCCACACGTTTGTGATAATTTCCACCTTTGACAAGACCTCCTGATATGTTTCACTTGACCTTGGATAAGTGATTGGTATCATAATATGTACATATATATTTATGTTATGCATTATTGCTCTAGCTGGAAATTGTGGTTCTCTTAGTAACATTACATATGAGAAAAAACTTCTAAGATAAAAATTTGAGCCTCACTACAATTTTCAGTTTTTTGGGGAATGATATAAATACAGATTCAATGAAATTATAGATAAACTAAAAATTTAAGAAGAAATTCTGGTTGAAATAAAACTGACAGTAAAAGTACCTCTTATGACATTTCTGATGGAAAATATGACGCAAATAAGATAAAAATTTCTGGTTCCTTTTCTGTCTATATAGTGTGCTAAGAGAAAAGACAAACAGATCTAAAAGTGTGAGAATTGTTACTTGACATCGGCTAACAAAATCAAGATTTTGGAAGGCATTTTCGTGAGAACTTGAGCACAGATGAGTCCAAAGCATGTAGCTCTAGTAAGAATAACAAAGAGTTAGTATATAAAGTACACAGAGAGCAACGTTCTCAAGAAAAAAACTGAATAAAACTTACAATTCAGATTGGAAAAATATTTACCCTGTAACTTAAACTGGGTTAGAGGAGTAGACCAAATTTTGACATTAAAATATCTGATTTCTTTTATGTTTTTGTTTCTTGTGGTTACAGTGTCCTTTTTTTGTTTTTAATAGATGAGAGAGCTGGCGCATAACACGCTGTCTTGAATTCTTTTTCACCTCTCTAACTGAACCCAACACCACACACTTAGCTGTTCCTGGTTCATTCCTTCCTTATCACTGGTTGGCAGTGAGGAGGCTTTGTTTTTCCTATTTATAGAACAGATGTGATGATGACACATAATAGCCAGGGTTTATGTTAGGGTTAAAGTGAAAGTATTGGGCCAGAAGATAGCAGGAAGGGCCAGTGTGTATGCTTTGCTCTTGGCTACCATGCTTTATGTTCTGGCACCACAGGGACCATTGAGCACTGCCACAAATGACACTGAACAACACCCAAGAAGTAGGCTAGAGCACTGATGGGTGTGTCTCCTCTTCAAAATGAAATAGATCTATAAATAAATAAAGCAAAACTCTAAAGCTTTTGGTTTCCTTGTGAACTAATAGTTGTGGACTAGAGGCAGGTGGTGGTGTGGGGTGAAGGGGGTGGGAGAGAAACTGGGAACATTGGTGGTGGGAAATGTACACTGGTAAAGGGATGGGTGCTGGAACATTATATTAACTGAAACCGATTCGTGAACTACCTATCTCACTCTGATTCAATAAAAATAACTTTTTTAAAAATAAAATAAAATGAAAATTGTGGACTGAGCATCTTGTTAGCATTTCTCTTCTATTCTGCTAATAAATTTTTATTAATCACCTACAAACACCATGGAGAGCTGCTACCAGCTCTCTGTATTCCACTGACCACGAGGGTCAGGGATGGAGGGAGACTTCCGGCCTGAGCCCACTATCCGAATAGAGCCTCAGAGGAATCCAGAGGAACCCCCTCATCGTGTGGGCAGCGTTTTCATCATCCGGACTACGCAGCTCATCAGAGCTTCACAGAAGAGAAAAAACCAATGTCAAGCCCGGCTTACCAGAGACCCACCATACAGAGGAAAGTATTTCAAGCACAGGAATGCTTGAACCACAGATGCAGATACACCAGGCAGAGCTGCTACCAGCTCTCCCCATTGTATGCAGCTGATTCGCAACCACGCTATTCATGTGTAAATTACCAACAATTTTCTACCAACCCCTCTCAGAGAGCCCAGCAAGTTACTGAGAGTATACTGCCCACATGGCAGAGCCTGGCAAGCTGTCTGATGCATATTTGACATGCCAAAACCAGTAAAAACAATGTTTATCCCCTGACCCTGAAAAAGCTCTAAATACGGCATCACTAAGAAGGATGAGCAAGGAGAGGCTGATAAAACCTCAGGGCCAAACTAGGCTGCCAAAACAAAGAAGGACTAAAATGACTGTACTTTCAATGCACATACACTGGCATCGGAAGCATATATCGAGGACCTGATGGTGCAAACATGAAAAATCAAGTATGAAATCATCGGTCTGTCCAAGACGAGAAGGCATCAATAGAATCATGCCATTTTTGACACCAGAGAAGAACTGTTCCTTGAAACATGCGACAAAATAGGCATCGGTAGTGTTGGTGTCCTTGTCAACACAAACCTGGCCATGAGCATGAGTGCATAACAAACTGGATCATACGATTACACTTGAGGAGATGTGGCTCACTGCCAGCAGTTTCTATCTTCGATGTTACTCACCAACATCCACATACACTGTCACTGTCTTCCCGCTTATCATCGAATTGCTCGAGCTGGCACCAGTAACATCTCCATATGTCCTGTCTCATGCAAGTAGAGCCCATGGGCACCTGCTTGCTCCAGAACATAAAGAGCCTCAAACCATTCCATCAGGTCATGGGAATGAGGTCTATAATTGTTACGGTATCTGGCATATCAAATATGACACGGGTAGCTTGCCAGGCTCTGCTGTGCGGGTAGCATACTCTTGTAGTCATCTCAAAATCCAGCATTTATTGATGAACCGCGTGGCTGCAATGGACCGCGCGAGCTGGGCTGTGATAGGCTGGTCTGCTGGGTGGAGTTCTGATGAGGGGGAAGTCTGGATGTGGAAAATGGAGGTCCTCATGGAGTGGGGGGTCGTCTGGCTTGTTGTGAGGCTCTGCTGGGGTGGCAGGCCAGGGCTAGAACCTGACATCCCTCCCGGGTACCTGATGAGCGGCTGGCACAGTGAGAGCCAGTAGCAGCTCTGCCCCATGTCTATCTCTGGATCAGCATACCTGGGCCGGATTAAAAAAAGACTGCAGGAGGGTGGATCTCGATGAGCCAGGCTGTGATAGGCTAGTCTGCTAGGTGGAATTCTGACAAGTAGGAAGTCCGAATGTGGAAAATTGAGGTCCTCATGGAGTGGGGGGTCGTCTGGCTTTTTGTGAGGCTCTGCTGGGGTGGCAGGCCAGGGCTAGAACCTGCCATCCCTCCCAGGCACCTCATGAGCAGCTGGGCACAGTGAGAGCCAGTAGCAGCTCTGCCCCATGTCTGTCTCATCTGATCCACATATAAGGAAAAAGAAATTGAGAAATTCTACATGGAACTGGAGTTCTATAAAGATCACACCTTCTAAAAGATCATAGCTGGTGATTTTAATGTCAATATAGGACCAAGAAGATTGGCTGAAGAAATCCACATTGGGACCCATGGCCTAGAATGGAACAAACAGGGTGAGAGACTATCTGAGTTCATCATGTACACCAAGACCATTCATGGTAACTCACAGTTTCAGAAGGCTGAAGCGAAACATTGGACATGGGAATCTCCTGGTGGACAGTTCCCCAATGAAATTGACCATATTATATTCAATCAATGGTTTTGTCCGATCACAGGATCGAACCACCGTCTCCTTCATGAAAAATTATACTTCATGGAAAAGGGGAGAAAAGTCTGTAAAGTTTAAGAAAAGAACTCCCAGAATGACCATCAGCTGGGAACTCTTTGGCACCATTGTGGCAACATGGGAAGATGCCTCATTGATGACACTGATGAAGAATGCAACTGATTGATTCAGCAACTCCATGATTGTGTGCAAGAAACGCCAAGATAGAGAAAGCCACAAAAGGATGCCTGTCTTCAAAAACTCTCAAGCTCATTCACTAACTTTGCAAGGCATGAACCTCAGGCGACCATAAGCTAATGTCTAAGCTCGCAAAGCAGTGCAGATAAGCAATAAAGGAAGACCTCAAAGAGAGAAGAGCAGCAATACTGGCCAATGAAGCAGAAGCCAGGAAAAGCATTCTCAACACCTGCCTGTCCTTTGCCAACAACAAGAACAAGATGACTGCCCTCCGATGTCCTGATGGATCTATCACATCTTCCAGAAAGGCAATGGAGAAGATTATCCATGACTTCTACTCAGATCTCTTTGATAGCCATGTCCACCTGCCCACATACCAAATTCCGCAGAATGGATATGTCGTTCCCAATATTCTCCCTTCTGAAATCCGACATGCCATTTCGTTGGTAAAGAAGCCGAATCAGTCAAGGTCAACCAAACACTGAAGAATCTGCCGTCAGTACTTATCAATAAACTGGTTCAGCTCTCCACACGCTACCTGTCAGAATGCAAGGTGCCCTCCCATTGGAAAACCAGCAGGACAGTTCTACTGTTCAAGAAGGGAGACATCCACGACATTGGCAACGATCACCCCATCTGCCTGTTGTCTGTCATCAACAAGCTCTTCACTCGAGTCATCTTGAACAGGATTGGCAAAACATTAGATGAAGAATAACCGTGCAAGCAAGCTGGCTTCTGAAAAGGATTCAGCACAATCGACCATATCCACATGGTAACCAAGCTCATTGAGGTTTGTAGGGAGTTCAAGATGCTGCTTTGTCTAATATTTATTGATCTAAAGAAAGCCTTTGATTCTGTGGAGACTGAAGCAGTCATCGAAGCCCTAGCCAAACAGGGCGTTCAAACCCAATACATCAAGATCCTTCGTGGGCTGTATTACGGATTCACCACCAGGATCTCACCATTCTACAAGGAAGCGATCGTTGATGTCAAAAGAGGAGTTTGGCAGGGTGATACCATTTCACTGAGGCTTAACTTTGTGATTTACATAGAAGACTGCTTCGTTTATAAATTTTTGTGCCACACCTAGAGGTAGCAGTTGCTACCCCCAGCTCAGTGCGTAGGAAACCCTGCAGTGCTGGGGGGCACTGAGCTCCTGCATGAACAGCGTCTGCATTGAATCAGCATCTCCCTGGGCCTCACAGTAGCGAGCACAGCAATACTGATCTGCAAGTTTCACGGTGTTTGTTAGATAAGGGAGACAGCATTGCCCCTGAGCTTCAGGGAACCCCTCTAGAAGCTGCTGGGAGAAAAAAAGGGCTAATGGATATTCATTCACTCTAATCATAATAGCTTATTTCACAGATTTCTCCCTCAGTATCTCCCTTCTTCCTCCCTTCCTCCCTTCCTTTTTCCCTTCCTTCATCCTAGGAAAACTCCAAGACACTTTGTACCCAAAATGACACGGAGAGAAAGAGACAGACCATTGAAAAGATCAAAAAAAGGAACATAAAGGAAAGCCTCTGAGATCACAACAGGTCTATCAAATGAGACTCCACGAGGCAGAAGAGTATGGAGAGACAGCACAAACAATTAAATGAAATGAACACTTCGCCAAGAACATGCTATGCAGCCGGGTTATCATTCAGATGTGAAGGAGTGATACAAACATTCAGGGACAGGCAACACTTAGGGAATCATAGCCTACAAATATGTTTTTAAAAAAGTCTTAAAAGAGTTCTTAAAAAAGACAGTACAAATTTCCTAACAGGTGGCAACAAAGAATGTCACTCACTGATGTTCATATTGTTGCCCTCTGCCAGAGTAAGAATAGTTTGTTTACTCCTAGCTTGTTGAGAGATTTTATGCATTTTTCAATAATGAATTAACATCTCATTTACATTGATCTATGTCTGATCTGTTTTTATTTTTTTTGCATCAGAATTTTTTAAAAAAATTGTCATCTTTTACTTAATGCAGACATTTAAGAAGTATTAATGATATATTTGTTATAAAATTGATATTCTCAATAACCAGCAATGCTGAAGAAGAGACTGGCCAGATGCATAGTTGCGTGGGCATCTGTGCACATGGAGCAGCACATGGAGCAGCCCATGGAGCAATGAGAGGGCAAAACTGGTTCAGCCCCTGGCCAGGTTCAACATAGCTCCTAGGACAAGCAGGCGTGGACTTCTGTGGCTGGGTCAGCCAGGCTTGGAGCAGGGATTGAGGCCCTTCACCCTCCACCTCCGTATCCCAGCTGGCGTGGTCATGAGCCCCACAGTCGCCATTTCCAGCAACACTGGAGAAGAGACTGGCCAAATGCACAGCTGCACCAGGCTTAGATAATAATCAAGTTCAGTGCCAGGTCCTTCCCAGGGTCTTGCCCATATATACCTTGTGATGGTCATTGTAGTTGCAACACGCTGGGGGGGGGTGGGCGGGGGCTGATGTGGAATGGGGAGTGGGGAGTGGGCCTTGGACTATGGTGGTCTTAGGGGCACATTGGTGGTGGGAATGGGGCACTGGTGGAGGGACGGGAGCTGGAACACTGCATGACTGAGACCCAATTCTGAACATCTTTGAAATTGTATATCTCATGGTGATATAATAGTAATATAAACATTTTTTAAATAAAATAAAATTGATATTCCCTTTCTTAAGATAAAACACTGTGTTTTTACAGGCCTTACACATATTTTGCCATTTAAATTTTGTAAATTCTCTTCATTCTTACTAATTTATACATTTGCAGCTATAGCCTATTTCATGAAACCCTAAAATATATTAGTATAGAATTTTTTAAAAGCTTATTTATGGCATGATAATTACTACAATAAGATATGAAAGCAAAATAAAATTTAATGCAATATGTTTTAGACACCAGAGTTGAAAACTTAGCTTTGTAAATGAGAATTGACATCATACTATATTGTATTAAATTATTTGAATTTTTTTATATTTACACAGGTAAAAAAATATAGCAATCACCACAAATTGACTTTTATGGATTCATTTTCTGATAATTCCATTTGCTATTATTTAAGTTTTATTGGAGCAAGCAATGTGAAATAAATTTTTTATGTGTGCCAAGGGGCTAGGCTGGGGGTGAAAGAGAGCCTAAGGACATTGGTGGAGGGAAGGTCACACTGGTGGTGGGATTGGTGTTAAAATACTGTATGCCTAAAACAACTGTATCATGAGCAACTTTGTAAATCAATGTCTTAATTAAAGTTAAATTAAGAAATAATAACGTAAAATTATCATATTTTTATAAGACATTTTCATTAAATTTTTATGCAATTTAAAAAAAATTTTTAAAATTTTTTAAGATTGGTTTTGCTCCAATATTTGCATCACTAACTAATATTTTAAGAGTGCATAGTTCTACAATTTGAAATGTAAATATGTGAGGAATAATAAATATTTTTCTATAAAGTAGAAATAAATGAAATTTCGTGTCAATTTAGCACAAAATAATGGAGCAAACATGTAGCTTTTCCAGTCTTCTACTTATTCCCGTCTTATTGTACAAAGATAAGTATGAATGAAGACTAGACATCATACTATTCATTAAGTTGTCTAATACCATCTTCTTGTTATCATACTAAATCATTTTAATGTTGTTTTGTGGCCACACCCAGCTGTGCTCAGGGCTTGCTCCTGGCTCTGCGCTCAGGGATCACTTCTGGCAGGGCTCAGGGACCAACTGGGGTGCTGGAAATTGAACCCAAGTTGGGTGGGTGGAAAGCATGGACCCAGCACACCGTGCTAGACCTCTCATCTCCTATTATACTAAATCCTTCAAAATTTTTCTGCCTCTTCTTTTGATTAAACTTTCTACACAAACATTCATGTTTTTTTTTATTATACCACCGTGAAACATACAATTACAAAGGTATTCATAATTGGTTCTTGGTAACAAACATTCATGTTTTAAAGGCAAAACAGAGTGGCTAACATTGATAAAGATTATCAGAAAAATATGCATTTTCTTTCATTTAGATTAGCATCTTAAATTAATACCATCTCATGGAATGCAACTTTTGATAAAGGAATTACGGCTTTTATACGTCTGCAAAGTGAATATAATTCAATACCTGCCTTTGCCAAATACTCATTAAAAGTAAATTTAAAAAAAGCCTAATTCATCTTTGGTTTCAAGAGAATGACACATTGGATAGCATCTTCTCAACAAAATCCCTTATGTAGTCAAAAGGGAAGTCTTGTCCATTTGCCAACATCTAGCTGGATTGTGGAACAGAGCTTGAAAGCCACAGCAAAACCAGTGCGGTAGAAATGAGAATGCTAAGCCAGCACAACTCTTATGCAAGCATGGCTTTTGGGAACAAGAAGAGCCAGTTAAAGGGAAAAGTTAATTTATGAATATGAAAGATTTTATTTCTATGTCTATGTCCAAAATTTGCTTGCTGAAGACCAGCTGATGTCTACTTCATCTTTATGGTCAAAGAAGACAGCTGCTGGAAGATTCCACAGCTGATTTTATTTCATAAAGCAAAGAAACACAAATTAACCTTTGGAAATTTGTTAACGTAGTCAAAATTGTACAACAGCTTTGAGAGCTATTGGGAAGAAATAAATATGACTGCAGCTAAGTTTTATGTGTGCATGAGTGCTTGTGTGAACTTCACAAAGACAAGTAAGTGGTCTTTGAGAAGTAAGACCAATAAAAATAATACCAAGATTCTTAAAATAGACTATATCTACGTAGCCTAAATTATAATTATATGCTTCTTGTGTTCCCAGTAATATGAGGAAACTAAACTTTAATAGTTCAGTAGTTTAGGAAAGGGAAGCCACTGCCTGTGGTGCCCAGAGGTTCACCAACAGACCATATTAAATACCTGTGACTGGATATGGTCAATACTCAGAATTTCTACATGCAAAATATGTGCTAGAGCCCTCTGAGCTCTCCTGATCCAAGAGTTTGCTATTTTTTATAGTTCCTTATAACTGTAGTCTAAATAGAACAATACAATTGGAGATTCTAAATGATGTAAAATACCACCACAAGGCCAACATATTTCACTTTCTAATACACAAGCAATTTTTTTTCTTATGTTTAGGCATATTTTATATTTCTATGAAAACCAAGCTTTGGACATGATGCAGCCAGATTGTAGTAAAACGGTTGTTAAAAAATGTTTATGTATGTTGTTTCTTTTGCTAGCTATAATAGACAAACTACAAATTATTAGCAAGTTTTCAGACCACAATCTTTGAAGTTTTCAAATAGTAACTTCCAGGAATGATTTTTGAATACATAAACATGGAAAGAAGGGATGGGAGGAAAGAAAATCAAAAAATTTCTAGTCTTTTTGGGGTCACACCTGGCAGTGCTTGGGGGTTACTCCTGGCCTCTGTTCTCAGGAATTCCTCTTGGTTGTGCTGAGGAGACCATACAGGACGCTGGGGATCGAAGCCGGATCAGCTGCTTGCAAGGCACGTGCCCTACCCGCTGTGCTATCGCTCCAGCCCCACAATTCATCTTTTTCTACTAGTAAAAGCAACTTCTAGTATTCTAAAAACAAATGTTTCTGAAAATATACAATTACCATATTTTTTATTTCTCATCCTACATATGCATATATGTATATATCATAGATACACACATATATGTATACATACATGCATGTATTTCCATGTTAGAATTCGCAAGTTAGTATTGTAGGCTGCTAAAAATAATTTTAGTGGGATGTGAGGGGTTGTGCCACACCTGGCTGTGCTCAGGGTTTGCTCAGGAGTTGGCAAACTCCTAGCTCTGCACTTAGAGCTTGCTCTTGGAGATGCTCAGGGGATCACATGTAATTCTGGGAAACAAACCAGGAGTACAGCGTGAAAGGCAAGTGCCTTAACATTTGTACTATCTCTTGGCCTTCAAATTCATTTTTTTTTATTGAGGAAATAGTGATTTACACAACTGAATCTATTTTAGAGATATGATTTCATGCCTCTTAACCGTATGTTTATTTTTTTTATGAAAGTATCCCTCCACCAGAATCTCTCAAGCCTCTCACTTTGCACTCACCCTTCTTGTATTCCCATCTGGCACGTCAGTTCTGTGCTCTGTGTGAGGGAGTTTGGTTCCCTTTTGGTATTTCAGTTCTCTACATTCCCTGAGTACATGAGTTTATATGGTGTTAGACAATTTCTTTCTAACTACTTCCTTTAGCATGACCCCCTTCAGTTCTATTCATATTGTTTCAAAATGCAGGATTCCACCTTTTAATATGCTTCAGTAGTAGTCTATTGTGTATAGATAACCATAAATTATTTAACCACTGATCTGTTCTTTACCTGGTAATATTTCTTATTTTGGCATAAATAATAATGTCATGAACATAGGTGTACATGTAGCTTTATTTATTTCTTTTTGCATTTATTTTCCTTGATTAGCGTCAAATCCCAAATAAGTCACAAAATCAATATCATGGGGTTTCCTCCCTATGCTTCTTTAATATATTTTATGGATTCAGGTCTAACATTTAAGTCTTCAATCCATTTTAAGTTGACCTTTTTTGCATAAGGTCGGGTAGAGAACTAGTTTATTCTTTTGCTTGTGACTAGTTTTTCCAATATCTTTCTTGAATTCAGTTTCTACTCACCAATTTATATTCTTGTCTCCTTATATGTGTGAATATAATTCCATGATCTCAAATCTCTTCCTCTGATCTGTTCTCTTGATCCCAATGTAAAATTGTTTTTGACTGCTCCAGCTTTGTCTTTCTAAGGGAACCATATTTACTGTTCTATCTTATATTTTGCTAATATGATTTACAGTAGAATTAGTACTTCGGTTTTAAACACCACCACCCACCACTGAAGTGTCAGAATCTTGGCACCACTGTCCCTAGGTCCCTTCTCTTGTATCAGTTCTGTTGACTACGTCTAAGCATATATTTTATTTTTTCCGGGTTTTTTTCTTTTCCCTTTCAGTTTTGGGGCCATGCCTGGCAGTATGCAGTGGCTACTTTTGAGAATTTCTATTCACCGGACACTGTCTATTCCCTTGATTTCTTTATATTATTTCTTTATAATATTCCACATAGAAGTGAAATCACCCAGCATTTGTCTCTTTCCTGCCTTCTTTCACTTAACACAATACCTTCCAGTTTCATCAGAGTTGTAGAATATGCAAGAACTCATCTTTATAGCTTAATGTATTTCATTGTGCATATATCTCTTTTTAATACACGTATAATTGGAAGCAATTCATCTTTGTCTACTATTAAAGCAACTTTTAATATTCTAAAAACAAATGTTTCTGAAAGTATACAATAATCATTGATTTCTCTTTCTAGTCTTATATATATGTATATATACACACACTCATATATATGTATATGTATATATATATATATATATATGGAATCCTATATATAAACATGTATATAGCAATAAAGTTCAGTGCCATGTATCAGGCTTTGGGTTTATTTCTCACTGCAAAAGAGAATCTTTTATTTTTAAATTTTCCATTTTTTTTGCATTTTGAGTTACACCCAGCAATGCTCAGTGGTTACTCCTGGCTCTGCACTCAGGAATTACTACTAGCAGTGCTCGAGGAACTACATGGGATGCCCGGGATCAAACCCAGGTTGGGCTCGTGTAAGGAAAACGTCCCTACCCGTTGTACTATTGCTCAGGCCCCTATGTTTTATTTAATTTCACTTTTGATCCCTTCATATATCTCCTCTGTATACTTTTCTATTTCGGGGGTTGGAGAGGCAGTGCACCTGGCAGTGCTCAGGGCTTACTCCTGACTCCACTCTCAGGGATCACTTCTAGCGGAGTTTGAGGGACTAAATAGGTTTCCAGCAATCAAACCTCAGTCAGCTGCATTGCAAAGCAAGATCCCTACCCACTATACTATCTCTTTGGCCCTTTTTTGTGTTTTCTAATTTACCTTGTTATTTGAGCACTGAGACCCATCCACTTCAGACCCACAGCTGCACTGCTCGGCCGGCCCCATGTGGAAGTAACCCATGGAGCTGACCTCCCGGTAAGGGGCTCAGCCATCCTCTGGCCTAGTCCAACATTGTTCCAAGGGTTTGCTCTCATGGGTGGGGAGAGATCACGCTGGCTGGACTCGGAGTGGAGTTTTGGGCCCTGCCCTTTCTTCTGCCTCCATGCCAGTTGCCCCAGAAGAGAGAGACCCACCCACGCCAGACTCAGCTAATTTGCAAGAAATCCAGACCCATCCGCTTCAGACCCACAGCTGCGCTGCTCGGCTGGCCCCATGTGGAAGCAACCCATGGAGTTGACCCACCCACGCCAGACCCACAGCTCCCATTCTTAGAGAACGCTGATTTTAGGATAAGGTCCTTCCCAAGATCTTTCACATTTATGCATTGTATACAGTTCTAGACAGGTTCTAACTGATACCAGTAAAACTAGCAAGAAGTCAGAACAAACCACACATCACGCAGTCAATCATTCTCAACATCCAGACTCCATAGTTCCTCAGAGCTCCATCCAAGAGGAAACCTGATCTTCCCCCTTTAAGTTTCATCGGTAAATGCTCTAGATGTTTACACAAGTCATCCTGAACAGGATTGGCAGAACACTAGATGAAGGACAACCATGAGAGCAAGCTGGCTTCCAGAAAGGATTCAGCAAAATCGACCATATCCACACAGTAACCAAGCTCATTGAGGTTTGTAGGGAGTACAAGATGCCACTCTATCTCACGTTCATTGATTTACAGAAAGCAAATCGATGAATAATGGGATTCAAGTGATCAAGTGATCAAGATCACTTCCTTGCAGAATGGTGAGATCCTGGTGGTGAATCTGTAATACAGCTCACGAAGGGTCTTGATGTATTGGATTTGAATGCCCTGTTTGGCTAGGGCTTCAATGACTGCTTCAGTCTCCACAGAATCAAAGGCTTTCTGTAAATCAATGAACGTGAGACAGAGCGGCATCTTGTACTCCCTACAAACCTCAATGAGCTTGGTTACTGTGGGGATATGGTCAATTGTGCTGAATCCTTTCTGGAGGCCAGCTTGCTCACATGGTTGTAGTTCATCTAGAGTACTGCCAATCCTGTTCAGGATGATTCGTGTAAACAGCTTGTAGATGACGGACAACAGGCAGATGGGGCGATAGTTGCCTATGTCATGAATGTCTCCCTTCTTGAACAGTAGAACTGTCCTGCTGGTTTTCCATTGGGAGGGCACCTTGCACTCAGACAGGTAGCGTGTGAAGAGCCAAGCTAGTGTACTGATGAGTACCGACGGCAATTCTTCAGGTGTTTGGGTCTGAATTTGTCTGGGCCTGGTGCTCTTCCTTCTTTACCGACAAAATGGCATGTCGGATTTCAGAAGGGAGAACATTGGGAATGACATATCTATCCTGTGGAATTTGGTATGTGGGCAGGTGGATGTGGCTTCAAAGAGAATTGAGTAGAAGTCCTGGATAATTTTCTCCATTGCCTTTCTGGAAGATGTGATAGATCCATAAGGGGCGTCAGAGGGCAGTCATCTTGGTCTTATAGTTGGCGAAGGACAGACGGGTGGTGCGAATGCTTTTCCCTGCTTCTGCTGCATCTTCCAGTATTTCTGCTCTTCTGTCTTTGAGGTCTTCTTTTATTGCTTCTCTGCACCGTTTAACAAGCTTGGACGTTAGCATTTGGTCTCCTGAGGCTCGTGCCTTGCCATGTTGGCGAATGAGCTCAAGAGTTTCTGAAGACAAGCGTCCTTTTGTGTCTTTCTCTCTCTCGGCATTCTTCGCACAATCATGGAGGTGCTGAACCAGTCTGTTGTATTCTTCATTGATGTCCTCAATGATGGTATCTTCCCATGTTGCTGCAGTGGTGCCAAAGAGTTCCCAGAGTTGAAGAGCCTGGCAAGCTGTCCGATGCGTGTTAGATATGCCAAAACCAGTAACAGAAATGTTTATTTTCCTGATCCCGAAAGAGCCCTTAATATGGCAGCAGTAAGAAAGGCAAACAAGCAGTACCTGATAAAATTTCACGGCCATCCTAGGCTGCCAAAACGAAGAAGGACTAAAATGACTATCTGTACTTTCAATGCATGTACGCTGGCATCGGAAGCATATATCGAGGATCTGATGGTGCAAGCGCAAAAGATCAAGTACGACATCATTGGTCTGACTGAGACGAGGAGGCGCCAGTTGCATCATGCTGTATTTGACACCGGAGAAGAATTGTTCCTTGGAACATGTGACGAAAGAGGTGTCGGTGGCATTGGTGTCCTTGTCAACACGAACATGGCCATCAACATTGATTCATTTGAATGACTAACAAACCGGATAGGACGATTACACTTGAAGAGATGTGGCACACTGCCAGCAATTTCTATCTTCATTGTCTATGCACCAACATCCACATACAAAGAAGATGAAATTGAGAAATTATACATGGAACTGGAGGAGTTCTATAAAAAAGATCACACCTTCTACAAGATTATAGTCGGTGATTTTAACGCCAACATAGGACCGAGAAAATCGGCTGAAGAACTCCACATCGGGACCCATGGCCTAGAATGGAACAAACAGGGTGAGAGACTATCTGAGTTCATCATGTCCACCAAGACCATTCATGGGAACTCACAGTTCCAGAAGGCTGAAGCGAAACGTTGGACATGGGAATCTCCTGGTGGACAGTTCCTCAATGAAATTGACCACATCATCTTCAATCGACGGTTTTGTCTGACCAATGTTGCTGTCATCCCCAAATTCCAAACAGGATTGTACCACCGTCTCCTTCGTGCAAAAATTCTACTCACGCAATGGGGAGAAAAGGCTACAAAGTTTAAGAAGAGAACTCCCAGAACGACCACCAACTAGGACCTCTTTGGCACCATCACTAAAGAACACTCAAAGTATTGCAGGTGTGGCTGCAGTGCCCGGCTGCACAGGCAGGTGGCAGACAGGAGACAGGCTTGTGCATACCCAGGTCTCTGCACCGTGGGCCCAGGATGGTTGATGGTCTGACATAGAAAAGGACTGGGCCTCCTTGGGTGAATCTAGAGCCATGGCAGAGCCTGGCAAGCTACCCATGGTGTATTCGATATGCCAAAAACAGTAACAAAATGGACCTCATTCCCAATGAATGACGACGTTACTGGCATCCACTTGAGCAAATCAATGAACAATGGGAAGACAAGTGATACAAGTGATATAAGTGGTATGTATATACATACATGCATGCATATATACAAATATATTCCATGTTAGAATTTGTGAATTAGTTTGTGGTATGCTAAAAAAAATCAGTTTCAGTGCTTGGGTTGTTTCCAGATTCTGTTTATTGTAGATAGCATTCAATGAACAGAGGTACATTTTGTTCAGAGATATATATTTGAATATATCAAAGATCACAGCCTGATCACAACCCGACTCACCAAGACCCACCTTGCAGCAGTTTTTTCCAGCTCAGCACAGGTGTGCTGATTCAGAGACTCACAGACATGGTGCAGAGCTGCTACTGGCTCTCCCTGTGCCCAGCTGTTCATGAGGCACCCAGGAGGGATGGCAGGTTCTAGCCCTGGCCTGCCACCCCAGCAGAGCCTTGCAAGAAGCCAGTGGAGCCCCCACATCATGAGGGCCGCCATTTTCCACATCCAGACTCCCCTCTCATCAGAGCTCCACCCAGCAGAAGAGCCGATCACAGCCCAGCTTGCGCAGCCACTTTGCCGCTGCGGGGTTCATCAATAAATGCTCGAGATTATATGTGACTACAAGAGTACCCACCTGCATGGCAAAGCCTGGCAAGCTACCCATGTTGTATTTGATATGCCAAATACCAGTAACAATTATATACCTCATTCCCATGACTTGATGGAATGGTTTGAATCTCTTTATGTTCCTGGAGCAAGCTGATGCCCTTGAGCTACACTAGCATGTGACAGGACATATGGAGATACTACTGGTGCCCGCCGAGCAAATCTATGATCAACGGGAAGACAAGTGATACAAGTGACAAGTGATATCTTTAAAGATATATTATATATCCTTCCAAATTTGTATTTTCATCTCCTTAGGATACATAACTAGGAGCAATATTACTAAATCATATTTAGTTCTGCATTCAATTTTGAGAAATCTCTATAGTGTTTTCCAAAGAGACTGTAGTAAATTATTTTTTTTTTCTTTGTGTCTTTGTAAGCCCTGGTTATTTCTGAACTTTTTGGTATAGGCCATTTTCATTCTAAATGGGGTGAGGAACATTCACTGATAATTAGTGATTTCTATAATCCTATCAATCATCTATGTCTTCTTTGAAGATATGTCTATTCTGATCTATAATCTGGGGGTGGGAGATAGAGGGTTGCTTTCGAATTTTGCGGGTGCTTATACACATTGGGGTAATGTTTGGCAGTGCATGGCAGGAACTCTATGACCACACTCCCACCAACATTTCTTAGTCTGAGGTGTGCTGTTTGATGAACCCCGTGGCCAGACTTCAAACAAATGTTCGTAAAAGGGTGAGAGAGCAGACGGGTAGAGAGCAGATGGGTGCTAATAATAGGCTCATGGACTGTGGCCTGTGCTTTTAGTGATTGCTTCTAAAAGTGCTTTCTGAATTGAATCATTCTTCCTTCAGACTGCCTGCTATCAGATGGGGACTGGCTGCTGGTTTCCTGCAGATTGGGTTAGGATGATGTCACCTAATCTGCCACTACTCAGGCTTTACTTTAGAATGACAGATTTTTCTAGACTGTTACTTATTCTTATGATTACATTCCAGCTTGCAAAAACTTTTTTAGGACTAACCAGTCACACTTCCAGTCCTGATGATCTGACCCAGTATCGTTCTCGCCTCTGATGATTTTTTTGTAAGAATGGAATTTTAAGACTGTTTGCCACTCCCTTTTTCCAAGGCAGACTCCATGTCCTAACAGCCTCTGATCTGCCCCACCCTCTCCAGTGGTGGGGTCATGAGCATCATTTTTAAATTCTTGACCTTGGCCTTGTTCTTCTCAAGGGGATGGTTGGCTTCTCTTATAAACTCTTTCAGTGGAGAATACATGCAGGATATCATATTTAATTCAGGTTTTTATGTAGTTTTGTTTTGGTGCCAGGAGAATACTTTGGAATTTTGCTTTATTCAGCTGTCTCTGTTCCTCCTGTAAATCAGTTTTAGAGCAGAAAGACGGTATATATATTCTTTTTCTACCTCAGAATTATTTTGGCAACTTGGGAGGATTTGAACTTCTATCAAAATTCCAGTAACATTCTGAAACAATGTTCAATTTGTTCTACTTCTTAAAGAATGCTATTAGTTAATATACACACACCTATGGTTATTGAAGCACTTAACACAATAGTCAGAACAACCCAAATGCCCAAATTCAGATGAATGGATTTAAAAAAAAATGGGTATATACACATACTGGAATACTAAGCTACTCTGAGAAAGAGTAAAATAATACAATTTGTAGTCTTGCAGGCAATTGGCCTGGGTTCAATCTTTGGCATCACGTAGTGTTCCCTGAGCCCCACCAGAAGTGAGCCCTGAGTGCAGTCAGGAGTAAGCCAAGAGCACCACAGACCCAAACCAAATTACAAACAATACCTTAATTCACTGAGGCAATTGCAATACCCAAAGTGTTTTGTCTAGGCCTATTTTCTTACTTTCCCGAAATTTATGGATTATTCTACTCCTCAGCAACTCTTCTCATGCTCACATTACGAATCTTTATATCTGTTGATTTAAATCACCAAATCACCACCTCAGATCATCAATGGGCTTCATCTCTACTGTCTCATCTTCCTGGTTTGTTTCTTCATTAACTCCCACTTGGAATTTTCTGCCCCAACAGTCCCTGTATAAGGAGCCTGCCATAAGTACCCCATTTCTAGATCTCCCGCATGATGTTTACGCGCTCTTACTGAGTTTATTTCAATGTCTATGATTTTAAGAACAGTTTTGTAAGTGTCATAAAACTCTTGCTACTTTGCCTTTTCTCTCTGGTAAAATTGTTTCCCTATGTGTCAGTTTCCCATATCATTACGCAGACAACAAATTATGGAGGAAAATTTAGAAAATGGAGTGTAATGATTCCAACAGAAATTTATGCTTGATAATTTCCCCTGGACTGTCATCATGGCCCTGAAATCCTAGTGTGTTTCTCCAGGTAACTTACTTTCTTAATTGCTTAACTCACATTTTCTTATTTTCCCAAATGTCCAGGTCTCTTCTGCCATCTTCCTTTGATTGTTCAATTGATATAAAAATGTTAAAATCTGTTGTTTCTACAACTCCACCTCTCTATCTCTCCCTCCATTCTTACCAGATGAGTCTTAGAAGAAATCCTGTGTTGATCAGCTTCCCTCTGTGACAAGAAATCTTTCCATTAGGAACTTTGACTCCCTCCCTCTAACCTTCTCTATCTTCAGCCTTTCTGGTTTAACGTTGGGGCTTTCCCACCAACAGTGAAGTTTAATAAAGCATTTGTTAGCATAAAAATACCCCCCAGTGGGTTTGGAGAGATATTAGAAGGAGTAAAGTGCTTCTTTGTACCTGGCTTACCCTGAATCAATTCCTAGCACCTCCAGGAGCGACCTCTGAACACAGAGGCAGGCGTTAGTCCTGAGCACCAATGGGTATGCCTCCTCCCGGAAATGCACCTCTCTCAACTACTTGTAAAATTTAAACATTAACATTTTTAATCTTAATTCAATCTTCACTGTATCACTGTCTTCCCGTTCATCATCAATTTGCTCGAGCGGGCACCAGTAACATCTCCATATGTCCTGTCTCATGCAAGTAGAGCCCAAGGGTACCTGCTTGCTCCAGGAACATAAAGAGCCTCAAACCATTCCATCAGGTCATGGGAATGAGGTCCATAATAGTTACTGGTATTTGGCATATCAAATACGACACGGGTAGCTTGCCAGGCTCTGCTGTGTGGGTAGCATACTCTTGTAGTCATCTCTAAATCCAGCATTTATTTACGAACCGCTTGGTGGAGCCGGGCTATGATAGGCTGGTCTGCTGGGTGGAGTTCTGATGAGGGAAAGTCCGGATGTGGAAAATGTAGGTCCTCATGGAGTGGGGGGTCGTCTGGCTTGTTGCGAGGCTCTGCTGGGGTGGCTGGCCAGGGCTAGAAACCGCCATCCCTCCCAGGTGCCTCGTGAGCAGCTGGGCACAGGGAGAGCCAGTAGCAGCTCTGTCCCATGTCTGTGAGTCTCTGGATCAGCATACCTGGGCCGGATTTAAAAAAAAGACTGCTGCAGGGGTGGATCTCGATGAGCCGGGCTGTGATAGGCTGGTCTGCTGGGTGGAGTTCTGACGAGGGGAAAGTCCGGATGTGGAAAATGAAGACCCTCATGTAGTGGGGGGGGGTTGTCTGGCTTATTGAAAGACTCTGTTGGGGTGGCAGGCCAGGGCTAGAAACCGCCATCCCTCCTGGGCACCTCGTGAGTGGCTGGGCACAGGGAGAGCCAGTAGCAGCTCTGCCCCATGTCTGTGAGTGTCTCAACTGCAAGGTAGGCAGAATTATATCAACAATTCAATCTTACTATTGATAAATCTATGAAAACATTTTTCAATTTGGGACCAGAGTGATAGTACAGTGGGTAAGGCACTTTGCCTTGCTTGTTACTGACCCAGGTATGGTCCTTGGAGCCTACCAGGAGTGATCCCCCAAGCATACAGTCAGGAGTAAGTACTTAGCACTGCTCAATGTAAACCAAAAACAAAACCAAAAACAAGCAAAAAAAATTCAACTTCTTTTTTTTCTTTTTGCTTTTTTGGGTCACACCCAGCGAGGCTAAGGGGTTACTCCTGGCTCTTCACTCAGGAATTACTCCTGGTGGTGCCTGGGGACCATATGGGATGCTGAGGATTGAACCTGGATCAGCCGCGTGCAAGGCAAACACCCTACCTGCTGTGCTATCGCTCCAGCCCCAAGTTCTTCAACTTTAATATTTCTGTACACTTCAATTTAATTGTACTTACTGGAGTCAAATCAATGAATGCCTCTAAGGTCTAGATTCTAAACAGTTCTACCTATATTTTCCTTTATGTAGTTTTGCATTCCTGATATATCCTCAAGGTTTTTAATACATTTTGAATTAACTTTTGTGTATGGTGGGAGATATGGACTTAGTTTTATGTTTCTTTTTCAAGTGATTAATATAACAAAGGGAACTTTTCTTCCTCCTCTTCATAAACTGAGCTCCTTTGTCATAGATGAATTGTCCACAGATTTGAGGATTTAATCCCTGGGCTTTCAATGATATTCTACTGGTCTAAAAAGTTCATCATTATTCCAGTACAATATAGCTTTAATTAAAAAAATTAATTATTTAGTTAATAAAACTATAGTTCTAAAGTATTATTAAGTGTCAGGTTTCTGTTTGATATTTTGGAAGCGCTTGTAGATATAGGTAGTATTCTTTGAAGGTTTGGTAGAATTCCCCAATAAAATATTCTGAATCTGGGATTTTGTTCCTTGGGAAGTTATTTTTTGTATCAGTTTCATTATTCATGATTGATCCATTTGGGTTTATTACCAGATTTAGTCTTAGGATATTGTATGATTCTAAGATTCGTCTTTTTCTTCTAAGTTCTCTAGTTTAATAGGGTGCAGTTGTTCATACTAGTCTTTTATTTTTCTGGAGTTTTTTTTTAAAAATCTCTCCTCTTTCATTTCTGATCTAAAGTTTTCATGATCTTATTTATTCTTTTGAATGACCAGCTCTGTTTTCTTGTACTTTTTGTATTATTTCCTGATTTCTATGTTATTGATGTCTATGAAATTCTTATTCATTCTTTCCTTCTACTTACTTTGAAAATCATTTGTTATACATTTCCTGTTTTCTAAAACTGGGAAGTTAGGTTAGTTAGTTAAGCTTTGTCTGGTTTCCTGATATTAACCTGTATTGCTATGAAAATCCACCTAGTTGTTGTGTCCTATAGGTTTTTATATTTTGTTTACTTGTCATCATTCCTTTTGAGGGATGTTTTATTTATTTCAATTTTTCCCTTTTTTGGTGACATAGTTTTGAAACTATGTTCAGTTTCTGGAATGTTAGGGCTTTTCCTAGGTGTTTTCTTATGGTTGGTTTAGATTCATGACATTGTGATCTGAGAAGACACTTGATAAGATTTCTACTTTTGTGACTTTATAGATACTCAAATCGAATCACAGAATGTGGTTTATCTTAGAGAATGTCCATGACTGCTACAGAACACAAAAGTTGTGTATTTAGCTTTTTGAGGGCTGAAAGTTCCTCAGTGTGTCTATTAACTCCAGTTTCTCCTGGAAGGAAGGGAGCAGCAGGGGCAGAACCAGAGGTAGTAGAGGCGATGATGATTGCATCAGGTTCAGTGACTGCATTAGATTGCATGCAGTTTGATGGTGAGTTTAGGAAGGCTGTCTGTTTTATTTACAGTTGTGGTATTTTTGCCAATTTATTTACAGTTGTGGTATTTTTGCCTATTGGATGACAGGCTGAGCTAGCTTTGAAGCTTTGCTGTTTTACCCACTCACAGATTAATCTATTTACATGTTCTTTAGCCAAGTTTCATTCTAATGAGATCTCTCTTCTATGTAAACACTGCTAGAGGGTGTGACAGTTACAGAAATCACCTTGATTCTGAATAACTTCTGACTTATTATACATCTACTAAGACTTCTGTTTTCTAGATTGGGCACAGCTCCTCTTTATACTCACTGCACCCAGCGTGGGACAGATAGAATTTACCAGGAGACTACCACCCTGGCTACGCTGAGACTATCTTTAAGATTATAGAAAGGATCACACTAGTTTACCCTCATGCAGGAGAGTGTGACCCTTTCAGTATACGGAGAACAAGATACTCAGAAATCACCTTGGTGCAGATAATAAAAAATAAGAACCTTGTGGGTACCATCTAGTTTACATGAAGCTCATGAAATTAAGATGTATTACTTTATATCAGCCCTCTCTCTCTCCAGTGTTTTACATAAAAGATAATCTCGGAAGAAAGGATTAGTCCTTGGTATAATCCTTTGTTTCTAACTATAAAGGAAGGCACTACCCTTCTTCAAGTTATTTAGGGTTCTTTGTTGACAGGACACTCCCTGTCGACATAATGGGATTACTTTGGTGTATATAAGGCGACTGACTTGAGGCCCCTTCTCCTTTTCCCCTTTTTGCGTAGGACTCCTCAAGGGTGAGAACCTCTGTCTTTGGTGGGAGACTTGGGCTCTCTTCTATGATCTAAGTTCTGAACAGATCTAGAGTTCTTTCATTATATTGGATGTGGTGGTAGAGCTTTTATACTATTAAAAGCCTTTTTTGGAACTGCACTGACTTGTGAGTTTTCATCCGTTTCCCGGCAGTCTCAGAGGTAGAAGACAACTTCTGTCCTGATATTATTGGGGATCCTAGCGGCTCCCGAGTCTCCTTTAATTAGCCAAAAGGAAAAAGACAGATATAGAATGACTGCATTTATTTGCATGATATATATCATATATATGATATATATACATACAACATATCTTATAAATATCTTATATATATCTTATATATATATATGTTCATTATTAAACTGTATCACTGTATCACTGTCTTCCCGTTCATCAGCGATTTGCTCGAGCAGGCACCAGTAACATCTCCATATGTCCTTTCTCATGCAAGTAGAGCCCAAGGGCACCTGCTTGCTCCAGGAACATAAAGAGCCTCAAACCATTCCATCAGGTCATGGGAATGAGGTCTATAATTGTTACTGGTATCTGGCATATTAAATACGACACGGGTAGCTTGCCAGGCTCTGCCGTGCGGGGTAGTATACTCTTGTAGTCATCTCAAAATCCAGCATTTATTGATGAACTGCGAGGCCGCAGCGGGCCGCGCGAGCCGGGCTGTGATAGGCTGGTCTGCTGGGTGGAGTTCTGATGAGAGGGAAGTCTGGATGTGGAAAATGGAGGTCCTCATGGAGTGGGGGGGTCGTCTGGCTTGTTGTGAGGCTCTGGGCCAGATTAAAAAAGACTGCAGCAGGGTGGATCTCAATGAGCCGGGCTGTGATAGGCTGGTCTGCTGGGTGGAGTTCTGATGAGGGGGAAGTCTGGATGTGGAAAATGGAGGTCCTCATGGAGTGGGGGTTGTCTGGCTTGTTGTGAGGCTCTGCTGGGGTGGCAGGCCAGGGCTAGAACCCGCCATCCCTCCCAGGCACTTCATGAGCAGCTGGGCACAGTGACAGCCAGTAGCAGGCGAGTTGTACCAGATTATTAAACACTCAAGATTATATGTGACTACAAGAATATCCCACTGCATGGCAAAACTTGGCAAGCTACCCGTGTTGTATTTGATAAGCCAAATATCAGTAACAATTATAGACCTCATTCCCATGACTTGATGGAATGGTTTGAATCTCTTTTGTTCCTGGCGCTAGCAGAGATGCTCTTGGGCTACACTAGCATGTGACAGGGCATATGGAGATGCTACTACCGGCTCGAGCAAATCTATGATCAACGGGAAGACAAGTGATACAAGGGATAAGATATATACATATATTATATATATAGTATGATACCAATATCCAAGGTCAAACAAAACAGGGATCAGGAGTTCTTGTCAGAGGTAGAATCTACCACAAATGTGTGGGAGTCAGAGGTTAGTTAAGACAGAGAAGGGAACAATGCGCAAATAATTGTCGAATTGATACCAGCCTAGAACTGAGCATTTAATACAGGCAAAAAATAAGATAAACATGATGACCTTTAAATGTATGTACTGTAATCCACTGTGTGTAAGAGAAAAAGAGAGAAAGAGAAAGAGAGAAATGATGTTAAAGAACCTGCCATAGAGGCAGGCTAGGGAGGGGAGAGGGAATTGGGGACATTGGTGGTGGGAAATGGGCACTGGTGGAGGAATAGAATAGTGCTAGAACACTGTATGACTGAAACCCAAACATGAACATCTTTGTAATTATCATGGTGGTATAATAAAATATTAAAAATAAATAAAATAAAAAAATAAATAAAATTTGAGTTAGAGAGAGCCATAAAAAATCCATATTTCATCCCAGGTCAATGTTCTGCTCTATTTTAATTTGTAAAGCAATGTGAAAGTGGTTCAAAAAAATAAAACAAAGAAAATTTCTGCTAATGATGAAAACCAATGTGCCTTGAGGTACATGTTTTGAAATACACGACTTACCATATGAATGAGATTTTTGTGACTTGGCCCCAGGTAGGAAAAAATCATTGTGAAAGATGTTTAATGTCCTCAGAATTGTGATCTGTTTGGGCAGAAGGCAATAAAATGTCTGCTATAAATTGCTGGCAATGTAAAAAGAAAAAAAAGAAGAAACTGTCGCCTTTAAACACTGTTCTGCTAGAAGACTATCCCCATGTTATCACAGTGTTATTTACTGTAGCCATGAGTTTCAAACCCTAAGTGGCCATTGATAGATGAGTTAGTGAAGAAAATATAATTCATATATACGTGTGTATGTATATATATATATATATATATATATGTGTGTGTGTGTGTGAGCGCACACATACACATAAAGGAATACTACAAAAAAAGATTGTATTATGCCATTTTCATCAATATAGATGGACCTTGAATGTCTCAAACTAAGTAAAAAATAATTCAGAAGACAAACATTGTATGATTTCACTCAGTTGTGCCACATAAAGAAACAAAATTAATGAACCAAATAAAGCACCCATAAGCTTTAAGACGGACTGAACTGTCAGTTATCAGGACAGAAAGGGAAATAAGGCTGTCCCAATGGATAAAAGTATGATGAAGAATAGAACTGGGCTTCTAGTGGCGAACTTAATGTGATCTGTGATGGTTTATAATTAAGCACACATGAACTGTATATGATTATAAAATGTAATATTGTTTCAAGGCAAAAATTATGAAACCAAAACCTTAACTTTAGAGTGATTAAAAAAATACTGGGTGACCAGTGTGTTAATAATTGTTGAAAATGGTGATACCATCCCAGACCGGAGCACTGAACATAGGCAAAGGCATGATAACCCTAAATGTATGTGTTGCAAGCCACAATGTATAAGAGAAGGAGAGAGAAAGAAAGAGAGAGAGAGAGAGGGCGCAAAGTGCCTGCCATAGAGGCAGGCTAGGGGAGGAGGGAGGGAATCAGGGGACACTGGTACTGGGAAGTATGCACTAGTGGAGGGATGGGTGCTGGAACTCTATATTACTGAAACCTAATCATGAACAGTTTTGTAATTGCTTGTATCACTGTGGTAAAATAAAATTAAAAAAAGAAAATACAAAAGAAATTCAAAAATTTAAAAAATACTGGGTGAATGATTGGGTGTTTTCCTTGGATGTTGCTAACTTGGGTTCGATCCGCGGTATTCCATATGGTTCTCCAAGCACTGCCAGGAATGATTCCTGAGTGAATAGTCAGGAGTAACCCCTAGCATCTCTGAGTATGATCCCAAAACGAAAAATTAACAAAACTACTGGGTTAAAACTGTCACGTATCTGAGTCTAGGAAAGATCAACAGGCTGACAACCTAGAACTGAGCATTAAATAGAGGCAAAAGGATACACATGACAACCCTTTAATGTATGTTTTGTAATCCATAGTCTGGAGAGGAAGGAAAAGAGAAAGATAGAGAAATGGAAAGAAATAAAGAACCTGCCATGGAGGAGGGCTGGGGGAGGGGGAGGGAACCGGGGACGTTGGTGGTGGGAGATGGGCACTGGTGGCGGGATGGGTGCTGCTACACTGTATGACCAAAACCCAAATATGAACTTTTAATTGTATATCTTTGTAATTGTAAAAATAAAAAAATTAAAAAAAAAAGATCAACAGGCTGAGCACATGATTTGCATATAGGCAACCTGAGTTTGATCTGAGCAGCACATGATCCCCTGAAAACCTCCAAGAGTGACCTGGATCATGGAGCTGGTAGGAGCCCTGAGCATTGTTCGATATGACCCACAAACAAACAACAAAAACCCTGTCAATTCTCACACTATCCCTTCTTGAGTGATGAATAAGGCAGTGTAATTATTTAAGCAGTATATTTAGTTTCTAAATATTTAATAATTTGGCATTATTTAGTTTCTCCAAGACTGACCTACATTTAGATGAATATAAAATTTAATTTAATCACTTGGCCGGACTCGGAGTGGAGTTTTGGGTCCTGCCCTTTCCTCCGCCTCCATGCCAGTTGCCCCAGAAGAGAGAGACCCACCCACACCAGACTCAGCTAACTTGCAACCCCGGAAGAGATCCAGACCCATCCACTTCAGACCCACAGCTGTGCTGCTCGGCCAACCCCATGTGGAAGCAGCCCATGGAGCTGACCTCCCAGTAAGGGGTTCGGCCATCCCCTGGCCAAGTCCAACATTGCTCCAAGTGTTTGCTCTCATGAGGGGGAGAGAGACCATGCTGGCCGGATTTGGAGTGGAGTTTTGGGCCCTGCCCTTTCCTCTGCCTCCATGCCAGTTGCCCCGGAAGAGAGAGACCCACCCACGCCAGACCCACATGTACCTCGGCCACTCGATATTTTTATACAATACTGAATTTTGCATAAGGTTCTTCCCAATTTCTTTCACATTTATACATAGTAAACAGTTATAGACATGTTTTATCTGATACCAGTAAGCCTGGCAATAAGCCAGAGCAAACCACACATCACACAATTAGTCATTCTCAACATCCAGACTCCATAGTTCCTCAGAGCTCCATCCAAGAGAAAACCTGATCTTCCCCCTTTAAGTTTCATCAGTAAATGCTTGGGTTGAGAGCCTTATACTGAGACTATACCACCTACCGGTAAAGCCTGGCAAGCTACCATGTTTTATATACTTTTTATGCCAAAGACTAATAACTATTATGGACCTCAGTTCCATAACCTGAAGAATGGTTTCGACTCCTCCTGTCCCTGTAGCAAGTAGATGCCTTTGGGTTGCACTTGCTTTTGACAGGATTAATGGAGATGTTACTAGTGCCCACTCGAGCAAATCGAGGAACAATGGGAAGACAGTGCTACAGACAGTGAATTTAACCACATATATTTTTAAATAAAGTGGAGTGAAAATGTTTCTAATTTATGTAGAAAAAAATATTGACATAAACAAAATTCTCAATCACTGACTGACTTTACTTCTCAGAAACAAAACAAACCTAAAAACCCCAAAATACATGAAATCTGCTTTAGTGCAAATATCACAACTGATTCTGAGTTATTGCCTTTTCTCCCTCTTTGTTATTTTTCACTTCTGCAAGCACTTATTGCCAGCAGATGGTAAAGCATTTTATGTTCTTAGGAGGTATCCAGAGAGGGACATTCTGTGATTTCTCCCAGGAATTTTTTTCAGTAATCTACAACCCTCGCTGACAGGAAACTATTTTTCATATTTAACCTAATCCCACAAGCTGAAGTTCAGACCCATTTCCTTTAATTTGGTTCTCAGTGGAGATGGAGAACAGCTGGTCAACATCTGCATAATATTCCTCCATAAACTAGTGAGTTGAGATCATTCCGCAGCCATCTACTGGCTTATGATCCCTCTCACTTAGCCTGTCTTCATAGCACCTATTTATAGAACCACAATCACTTTAATTGATGCCTATGAATCCTAAGTTTTTCATGTCTCTCATAAATTGTATACAAAATATTTAAATACTTGTACCATAGTTAAGAGTAATTTATTATTTCTGCTGAATTTATGTGCAAAAGATGCTGGTATCATTTCAAATTAACGTCTAAGCAATGCTCTATATTTTTATGTCATTATCTGTGTTCTCTGTGATTGCTCTTATTTTTGGTTAAACCACATATTTTATCATCTAACCTCTTATTTGAACATTATTGCTTTGTTATATTACGTAGGTCTATTCCTATATAATTAGAAATTATGTTACTACCTACCCTACTGCCAGAACACTAGCAGCCACACCCAAATCCCACAGTTGCCGCCATGGAAATTCACCAGCCCTGCTCTATAGAGCCTGAACCTGTTGGAGTGCACAGTTGTGTATGCAGCATGTGATACCTCCGAATTCCACAATACTGACAGCCTAGTAGAAGCACAACAAATTAGATAGGAAAGTAGCATAGATGCTCAATAAATAAAATAATGACACAGAAGGCACAACTAGCAACAAACAGTTTTATAAATCCTCAGACAATGGCTTAATGACACCGGGGTAATAATAAATAACAATTTTCACAACTTTAATTTTACTGAAGCATTTTTCAAGAATTTCATTAGCCATGTAGTTGTAATAAGAGATATAAAATATATTATTTATGTATTATTGTGTGCCTGTTAAGGAGGAAGTTTTGGGGGTGGAGGAAAGTGGGGACCATGGAGGAGGGAAGGTTGCACTGTTGGTGGGTGGGATTTTTGTTGGAACACTGAATACCTGATAAAACTGTACTTTGAATAGCTTGATAAATAGCCTTTTTATTTTTTTTTTTTGCTTCTTGGCTCACACTCTGCAATACTTAGGGGTTATTTTGACTCTGCACTCAGGAATTATTCCTAGTGGTGTTCAGGGAACCATATGGAATGCTGTGGATCAAACCCGGATCAGCCACATGCAAGCAAAACCCATGTCCATTGTACTATTGTTCCTGTCTTGTAAACCATGGTATTCGTTGGGAATGAGGTCCATTATTGTTACTCTTTTTGGCATATTGAATACACCACGGGCACCTTGCTAGGCTCTGCTGTGGCTCTGGGTTCATCCCAGGGGACCCAGTCCTTTACTATGTCAGGCCATCAACCATCCAGGGCCCACGGGGCAGAACCCTGGGTATAGACAAGCCTGTCTCCTGTCTGCCACCTGCTGATGCAGCCAGGTACTGCAGCCACACCTGCAACATCTCAAGAGGCAGATTATTATTATATGTAATTATAAATATAAACCAACAGACTATATATATTACACTTACTACTGAAACTCTACTTAGTAATTTTCTTTTATATTGGATAACTTTATGAACATGAATGAATATTAATTTTTAAATGAATTCATTTATTATACTAGAAAAATATTTTTAGTGGTACGAATCCTATTTTTCTAATTTGAAGCAATCTGTAATTTAAGTTTATATGCTCCACATTCCATTAATGTGATGAAATAGTGAAATAATCTAAAAAATCAACTAAATTTAGCATGAACTCCATGCAATATTTTACTTCTGTCTAGGTTCCACATTTGGGAAGCTTATTCACCCCCTTAGAAAATAACATTAACTAGGCAATCTTTGGAATGATAGACATTTATTTTCTGTTTGGAGTGTTGATATGAATTGTGTGGTTGGCTCCTCAGACACCATTTTCATGTTTGTACCATTGAGGCTTGTCTGGGTGTCTCACTCCTTTTTGCCTCCCAGCTATGGCACAAGCTGAAGCCAACAAAATTCTTACCATCACCACAAAACACAGTAAGTGCTGAAAGCTTACTTAAACTCTGACTAAAACTGCCCAAAATAAAGCCAGATTATATTTTTCTGGGGCCACAATTTCCATTTCTACAGTAATTTTATTCATGTCAAGACAAAATTATAGCTTCTTTTACCAGTTTTGCCATTCAGAGCTGAAAAATATATTTTGGATTGGTCCCACAGAATATTTTTTACATAAAAGTTATGCTATAGTATAGTCTTCTCTTTTTCTTAAGGGGCTTCTGATAGATTCTATAATAATTAAATTTAGTTATTTGTAGAGAAGAATCATTGAACTATTTAGTATATAATTTCTAAGTGATATTTGGAAGAACCAAACATTAAATTATTAACTTTATAGTTTTTGAAGAACCAGTTTCCTCTTAAAAAAGATAAGCATTGAGATCATCCTTAACCTTAGTGTTTAAAAGGGAGAGAATAGATAAGGAAAGAAATCAAGAGGCCTGGAATAAAAGAACAGGAAATAATGGATGAATAGGCATGAGGGTTTCAGTTGTACTGGTGATATGGGTGAATGTATAGCCACATATCCCAAACATGGACTTAACCACACTGAAAACATGAGCTCTAAACTTCAACCCTGAAACTTGATAATGTGCATGTAAAGTTGACAGGTGAGGGTGAGCAGGGTTGCGGTGGAAAGTGAATAGGGAACACTGGTGGAGGGAAGCTGACACTGTTGGTGGAGCTGGTATTGATATACGGTACGCCTAGAACTCAACTATCCATAACTTGTAAGACACAGTTCTCTAATTCAAAAAGATTATTGCTATAACATTTACAACTAAGATAATATTATTTAATTTGTCAGGGAAGAAATTATGTGCTATCCCTGTCTTTTCCACTAAAGAGGAATTCTGTATGATTCTTCCATAGCATAGTGTTTCATTTGACATATCTCTGTTAGTGATTTCTTATCTATGAAGAGCAATGACTTTAATTAAATATGTCACCTTCCCCAAAAACTAAAGAAATAAAAATACAGGCATTATATTAATTCTTACTAGTGGAATTTATATTTAGTGAAGAAATATGAAATATTTGCATTGAAGGTCTGGAGCATAGCACAGCAGATACTGCACATGCCTTACATATGGGTGACCTAGTTTTGATACCTGGTACCCCATAAGGCCCCTTAATCCTTGCCAGGACTGGTCCCTGAGCAAAAAAACCAGAAGTCATTCCTGAGCATTGTTAGGTATGGCTCCAAAACCAAAATTAATAAATAAAATTTAAAAATGCATCAAAAAATGAAGGCAGTAAATTAACAATTGAGTTTGTCTTTGAAAACCACACAGCATGAAGCTTTTTTTTTTTTTTTTGGGTGACACCGGTGATGCTCATGGGTTACTCCTGACTCTCCTGGTGGAGATCAGGGAACATATGGGATGCTGGGGATAGAACCTGGGTCAGTGGCATGCGGCAAACCCTCCCTACCCTCCACCCCCGCTGTGCTATTGCTTTGGCCCATATGAAGCTTTCTAAAGGTAGTTCTCCATTCTATTCCAAAAGCAAACTGACAAAGAACATCCTATTTAAAGCTGGTTATATATTAGGTAATAGTTCCTCATTATTCCATATTGAAAATAAATCTGTATCTTTCAGTGCTTATTCAGAACTACTTTTAACAAATGACTTAAACATTTTCATATTTAACACTCAAAATTTTAAACACTAAAGTCATAATAAGTTAAAATCTTTTTATTTAGATGTGTTTTGTTTGATAGACCCTTAAAGAGAAATTGGAAATTATTCTGATCAGTGGCTTTCAGAATCATTTGCGTGCTTAGTTTCTAAACCAGGTCTTCTCAACCAGGGGCTGTATGACTTTTGGATCCCAGAATATTTTAATGGGGCTGGGGTAGAAACTATATGTGGCGACTTACATAGGCGAATGGGAGCCAACCTGCAGGACAGGGGAACCACAGGAAGGGAACAGGTGAAAAAGGGGGCCATGCTCAGACAGGTTGAGAAACACTATCCTAAATAAAAAATTTTTATTCATTCCTTCAAAAATTGTTTTGAGCACCTTCAATGAACATATGCTATTCTACATTGTTATTCTATAGCAGTTTAACCAAAATATAAACCAAAATATCATCTTCAAGAAACTTATAGTAGAGAAACATATTAAACTTTATAACTAAAATAGCATATTAGAAAATGGTGTGTGCTAACAAAAAAAAGGGAAAGGAAGGTCAAGAATGAAAAAGTCAGAAGAAAGGATTGGGAAGTTTGCAAGGTAAGGTTTGCACAACACTCTGGAGGCGTGGGAGAGGATTTCACACAAAAGGAAAGAGCCTGTACAGAACCTTGATGCGGCACTTGCTGGCCGGTCTCTAGTGGCCCTGAAGAAGACCAGTTTCTGGGACACTAGAAGATGCATCTCCAGGCCACCTTGCAGCTATTGCAAGGATTGGTGGCAGTAATTCTGGGTACCATTTAAAACTGAATGATATTAAGCAGAGACATACTATGAGGTGAATGACACACTTTAAAGAACTATGCTGGGCCAGAGCGATAGCTCAGCAGCAGGGCATTTGCCTTGCATGTGGTCGGCGGCCTTGCCGCCCGGGATCGATCTCCGGCATCCCATATGGTCCCCGAGCACCACCAGGAGTAATTCCTGAGTGCAGAGCCAGGAGAAACCCCTGAACGCTTCGGGTGTGACCCAAAAAGCAAAAAATAAATAAATAAATAAATAAACAAATAAATAAATAAATAAATACATAAATAAATAAAGAACTATGCTGGTTGCCTGGTTTAGAATAGACTATAGGAAGGTGAGGGTGAAAGGAGGGAACGTTGTAAGAAGGTTATTGTATAGTTCAAGTGAGAAACGAGTGACAAATGAGAAGTGGCCTGATTAGGAATTACTTTAAAGGTTAACCACACATTTTCTAAATGCATTGGATATATCCCATGAGAGAAAAAACTAGTAAAGAATGATGGAGAGTTCTAATATAAAAAGAGTACGGACACACACACACACACACACCACACAAAATCCATAGATGAGCCTAATACTCAGATGGATGTTCAGTAATACCTGAGAGCTGTTGTTAATGAAAATTGTGATAGCTAAGGATAAGAGACTGAATGACATCACAAATGAAATGGGATATACTGAGAATAGCAGAGGATCAAAAACTAAGTTATATGGTAAACCAGCATCCTGAGGTTGGAGTAAGGATGAAAAACAAAGGAAGATATTGAGGGGAGGAAGGCCAGTAAGAGGGAAAATTTACATCAAGGAGAAATGTTAATCAATTATATTAAGTTCTTCTGGTGATTGAGTAAGATAAAGCTGTATTATTGAACTTAATAACTGTGAATATCATTACCAAAATGCATAATAAAATAGTGGCAAAATACTAACTTAGTAACATTTAATGGTTAAGAAGAGAGTAGGGGGAGAGCAACAAGCAACGATAGTTCTTTTGAGCAGATTAAAAAAACTTCTTTTGCTTTTAGGGTCATACCTGGTGATTCTCAGGGGTTACTCCTGACTCTGCACTCAGGAATTACTCATGGTGGTGCTCAAGGGACCATATAGGATGCCAGGAATTGAATCCAGGTCAGCCGCCTGCAAGGCAAACATCCTAATGCTGTGCTATTATTTCGGCCACTAAAAATTTTTAAAACTTTATTTAAACACCATGATTTGCAAAACTGTTCACAGCACAGTTGCTTCCAGGCATTCAGTATTCCAACAGCAGTCCCGCCACAACCCCCCCCATGCCACTTCCTTAGCAGGCACTAATTGTGTTTGCTAATTATAACATATATCAGAATTGTATTGCTAAAGTCATGAGCTTTTTATTGAGCTGTTAGATGCAAACTGGACCATCTGTGCTATTGTTTTAACTTATTGAACTTATTAAATTTAGTTGGATTGTACTCAATTATATTGTATATTTATTTTGCTTTTTAGGGTCACGACGACTGGCTCTGTACCAGAATTACTTCTGGTGGTCAGGGGGACTATATGGGATGCTGGGAATCAAACTTGGGTCAGCCAGCATGCAAAGCAAATGCTCTACGTACTGTACTATTGCTCCAGTCCCCTCTCCTCGATTTTTTAAAAAAGCTGTTTGCATTAATTTCTTACAAATATTCAATATTCAACCCCAATCCCACCACCATTGCAACTTTCCACCACCATTATTTCTTTTTTAAAAAATATTTTATTATACCACCATGAGATATACAATTACAAAAATGTTCATAAGGTGTTCATATTTGAGTTTTGGTCATAAAGTATTTCAGCACCCATCTCTCCACCAGTGCCCATTTCCCACCACCAATGTCCCCGATTCCACCCTTTTCCCTCGCCTGCCTCTATGGCAGGTTCTTTATTCTTTTCTCTTTCTCTCTCTCTCTCTCTCTCTCTCTCTCTCTCTCTCTCTCTGTCTCTCTCTTTTCCGTCCCTTCCACATTGTGGATTACAATACATACATTAAGAGGTTGATCAATTGATCACTTGACATCCCGTTATTCGTGGATTTGCTTGAGCGGGCGCCAGTAATATTTCCATTGGACCCTACCACGTGCCAGTGTAGCCCAATGGCATCTGGGTGCTTCAGGAATACAAAGAGCCTCAAACCGTTTGTTCAGGTCTTGACGAAGAAGTCTGACCATCTTGTAGGTGGGCAGCCACGTGATCTTTTGACATCCCGTGGGATCCAGTTGGTAAGGGCTCTAGTCCAGTGGTCGTCTCCAAATCGCGTTACATGTCCAGCCCATCTGATTTTCGATGCCTTGGCAAATGAGACAGCTTCCCTGAGTCTGGAACAGCGACAGAGGTCGGGAGCTCCGGATTCCTTCTTTCACTTGAGTGAGGCGAGATATTCCAAGCATAGCTCTTTCGATTCCTCTTTGGGAGACCCGAATAGCATTCTCATACTGCTTTTGTAGGGCCCAGGTCTCTGAGGCATATGTTAATGCAGGGAGAACGGTGGAGTTACCCCGAGCCGGAGGTTCTTTGTCTTTTTAGCTATTTCTTCAATGCTTTTGAAAGCATTCCATGCTGCTCTTTTCCTCCTGTGCAGCTCAGATTTTAGGTCATTCATCATGTTGACTTCTCGACCTAGGTACACATAACTGCTGCATTCACAGATGTTTGTTCCTTTGAGAATGAATGGGGCCTCTGGAACTAGAGTTTTGCTGCGATTCAGCTGTAGACCTATCTTTCCACATTCTCGGTCGAATTCAGCCAGCATTTGTGCTGCTTGGCTAATGTTTGGTGTTATTAGAATGATGTCATCAGCGAAGCGGGAGGTGGTTTAGTTGCTGACTGTCTATCTTTACTCCCATTCCTTCCCATTCTAATTGTCGCATGATGTTCTCAAGGGTGGCGCTGAAATGGTATCACCCTGCCAAACCTCTCTTTTGACATTGTTGATCACTTCTTTCTAGAATGGTGAGGTTGTCATGTATAAATATTTGCCTGCATTTAATGCTCAGTTCTAGGTTGGTATTAGCATTTTTGGCAATCATTAGCGCACTGTTCTATTCTCTGTCTTACCTAGCCTCTGACTCCCCCACGTTTGTGATAATTTCCACCTTTGACAAGACCTCCTGATCCATGTTTCGCCTGACCTTGGATTTTGGTATCATAATATGTACATATATATATTTACGTCATCAAATAAATGCAGTCATTCTATATCTGTCTCTCTCTTTCTGGCTAATTTCACTCAACATGATCCTCTCCATTTCCATCCTTTATTTATGAATCTTATCCTTTCTTTCTTTTTGAAATTTTTTGAAATTTATTATTTTTTAACAATTACAAAAATGTTCATATTTGGGTTTTGGCCATACAGTGTTCCAGCACCTATCCCTCCACCAGTGCCCACTGCCCACCACCAATGTCCCCGATTCCCTCCCCCCACCCCTAGTCTGCCTCTGTGGCAGGCTCTTTATCTCTTTTTCTTTCTCTCTCTCTCTTTCTTTCTCTCTTCCCTCTATTACATGTTGTGGATTGTAATAGATATCCTTAGAGGCTATGTGTATATTTTTGTCTGTATTTAATGCTAAGTTCTATGTGGTAATGGACTTTCAACAATTATTGGCAGGCTGTGTCCTTCTCTGTCTTACCTCTGCTTCCACACGTTTGTGGTAGTTTTCACCTTTGGCAAGACCTCCTGAGCCACGTTTTGCCTGACCTTGGATATTGGTATCATAGTATGCATATATATATATATATATATATATATATATGTGTGTGTGTGTGTGTGTGTATATTTATGTCATGCAAATAAATGAAGTAATTCTATATCTTTCTCTCTTCTTCTGGCTATTTTCACTCAACATGATCCTCTCTATGTCCATCCACTTATAGGCAAACTTCATAACTACATTTTTCCTAACAGCTGCATAGTATTCCATTGTGCAGATGTACCACAATTTCTTTATCCAGTCATCTATTCTATTCTCGAGCACTCTGGTTGTTTCCAGATTTTTGGCTATTGTAAATAATGCTGCTATGAACATAAAAATAGGGATGGTATTCCCGCTGTGTATTTTTGGCTTCCCAGGGTATATTCCCAGGAGTGATATTGCTGGGTCAAATGGGAGTTCAATTTCTAGTCTGTAGAAGAATGTCCATATTGTTTTCCAAAAAGGCTGTACCAGTCAAGATTCCAACCAACAATCTATGAGTGTCCCCTTTTCCCTGCATCCATGCCAGTTCTTGTTCTTGCACTTTTGGATAAGTGCCAGTCTCTGTGGTGTAAAATGATATCTCATTGTTGTTTTGATTTGCATCTCTCTGATGCTTAATAATGCTGACATTTTTTCACACGTCTTTTGGCTATTCGAATTTCTTTCTTGTTGAAGTTTCTGTTCATTTCTTCTCCCCATTCTTGATGGGGTTTCCACCACCATTACTTCCAATTTTATTCAACCACCACTTAAGCCTGCCCCAATAGCAAACCCTAATTTTTTATATTGCTTGTTATAGCTAATTTGCTAAAAATGATCAAGGAGGGCTGAAGCAA